>OZ026531.1:46206833-46243833 GCA_964019695.1 Loripinus fragilis
CGCGTTGGGGGCTGCTAATGAATATTCATAAGTTTCGAAATACGTTGATTCGCGTTTCATTCGCAATTTAAACTCAACGCACGTACAATGCGTTGGAAACGCACATAAAACGCGAATTCGCAGGACAAATACGCGGGCGGTAGTGTAACCCTAAAAATTCGCTAACCGTTAAATTTTAGGGCCAAAATTTGCTAATCGTTAAATTTTAGGGCCAAAATTCGCTAATCAGTAAACCGCATTCATAGACTGCTTCACTGCCCCCTCGTATGAACTAGGAAATCGCTAATCGTGATATTTAAGGCCGAAATTCGTTAATCACTAGAACCTCTCATTCCGCTATTCGATAAAATTAACCCTAAAAATTCGCTAATCGTTAAATTTTATGGCCATAATTCGCTAATCAGTAAACCCCATTCACACCCTCCTAGATAAGATGGCTTCTGACGAGGCCATCAGGTCGGTATCCACACTGTGCTCCACTCTGATTGAAACTACGTGCTTACAACTGAACTGCTGTAAGATTACAGATTAACAGGATAAAACATAGGGATGAGTGTAATGCATGACATGGGTTAAGCCATGTAACGACTAACGCGGAGATGCATCTTGTCGGATATGCAGAATTCAAAATTTTAGCATAACATCGTGTCTCATACCAAGGGTTGCGCAAACGTTTTCACTAATCTGAAAAGTAAATCCCGACGAAAACTTCGCTTGTGAAGATGAATGACTCAAAGTACCTCCAACTTAAGTCAAAGTAAATTTTCGAGAATATAATGAATTCAGAACAGGGAACAAATGTATAAACTGACACCCGTTTTCACAAAAAATGATTTATAGTTACCTATGAGGGTGCTCATAAAAGCGTCTAATGAATAGCATGTAAAACGAGCACATCCGTATTGAATGCACAACGTAGGGACATATATGATGACCTAGACCATAACCCACACTTCTAGTCCCATTGAATAGCTATAGCTATGCATGCACGTTTAACCCTTTGTATTCTAATGGATTTTCCCAAACATGTTGATATAATAAGTACTGGATTGTCTATTTTGCACTGTTATTGGCCACAGGTACATTGTAGAATTTTCTAAAATTATGGTATATTTCTGTTCCTGAAATAGTCCGGAAAACCGGAACATTCAGAAATAGAGAGAACCTACAATATTAGAAAACAGCAGACTCGGTTTTATCGAGTCAGTTCATTAGAATTAATGGAAAGTGCAACAATTTTCACGCCCCCTAGCACCAGCTTAAGCGGTATTAATATTCTGAATTCCGTCAGAACCCAATTATTACCAATATTACCGAAGAGCCAGAATATGAAAAAATATATATCAATACTATAAATCGATCTGTTCCTGAATGTTGTTTAAATCTTAGTGAACAGTGAAGACCCTGATGAAATGAAGCCCTGTGCTGCATTTCATCTGGGTCTTCACTGTTTGCCAAAGAACCCCTTTAGGGGTACCCAGTATACATAGGGTTAAAAATGGGTTTATGCACGTGCGAAAGGGACCATTATATCATGATCTCTCGTTGGCTGGCACATATGGGCCATGTCGCGAGAAAAACTGTCTTCGGGGAATGCGATAAGGTAGAGTTCAAACCAGCCTGCTCAGCTACAGAGACTAGCTAGACTAGCGAATTTCTGCCTGTCCAGGTTCAGCTATCCTACTTTCCAGTGAACAACAAAGACGCTGAACAGGCAGGTGCACAGGCTGGTCTGCGCCTTTGTTGCTCACATGCAACACAGTCAGGTCCATATGTTTTGGCCTAATAAGAAAAAACAATATAATCTCTTTGAACCCACATTTTTACTATGTAAGTAGGGTTTGAGTGGATCTATAAAACGTTAACTGCTGTCTGTGGTTGGTGAGTTTATTAATTCGGGTTTATATTAACCTAGCTCTACTTAGAAAAGTACATAAAAGACGATCATAAATTATCCACGTAACATAAAAAATACAGCCTAAAATCAGTGCGAAAAGTGAAGACCGTTGTTTGAATGCAAATAATGACCAGAGCCTAGGTTTTCAAAAATTATAACAGTATGATGGCCTTCAATTGGGGAAAAGAAGTTTTAACAGCGTTCGCTAGATAGCAACACCTGATCAATCAGCATCATAAGTCGCGGGTTATAACCGTACAAAAGGTAATTTAGCAATGGCGTAGCTAGAACGCTGAAAAAATTACGCACATCAAAGGGAGACCACTGGATCAAGCAGTGATTCTCTTTCACTTTTCAAAATGGGAACTTCTCTTAAAGGAAAGAATTTGCTCCCAGAGGGAGCGAATTCTTTCCTTTATGAGCAGTTCCTTATGGTATGGAAATTCACTTTACCACATTAGGTGATCTCCTTTGAGTGTAACTAATTTAGTACGCACATGCGTAACTGCGTAATCGGAGCTACGCCAATGTTTCAGTTATTAATGTATCGAGATAATAGACGGATGGCTGAGAATGGGTTTGCTCCCCCTCCCCCTAGGGAATTTTGCAGACATATCCTATCTTGTAGAGAATTGAAATTCAAGTCTTTTAAGAAATGTTTGCATTCTGTGCGTTGGGGCATTAGTCTGTAAGAACCTGTAATATACGTTACTTTATCAAATTAAGAAAAAGTAAATTGAAAGTTTGGGCTACAAATTAAAGACATTAAAATATGTATTATTAATTATTCACATAGTCTGCATAATTGATATCTAAACTACGTATGACAGCCATTTGAACAACATTGCGGCTTCCTAAGGTGTCATATGCGTTAGATAAATCAGATAACCCATTAAAATTTGCAAGTGTGGCTAACATCATTTACATTCACAATCTCTCTACATGTTTTGCAAAATGTTTTAACCATATCTGACTAGCATACGCAATAAGCTAACAGAAAAGTTCAAGTTTGTTTCCTTATCTTAAATATTCTTTCTGGAATAAGCAATTAAACAACCCTACCCCCACCCAGTTTTAAGGTGAAAAGTTTGGTATTAAAATTAAAGTAAAAAAAAGTTAAAAACTATTTGCAGTTGATGAATATCTTTCATTGTTTGGGACTTATTTGCTTATAACATGTGTAACAAATATATATTGGTTTGATAGCATGCACTGAATATAATTTCTAAGATTTAGGCACCAAGGACAATAGATTTAGAGGGAAACATGTATAATATTTTCATTCTTTCAGAAACACTATCTCTTAAGTAAAGACAATACTCTTGCTCACTCGTTATGTCATGCAACATGTGTAACACTCTCTGATCTTAAAAACTTGGTGACATCTTGCAGATCTGTTAGCCTTTATCATACGAGTCAGCTTAAAGACCCTAAACAATGTAAGAAATCCAGCAGCTGCAAGGGTTTTTTTTCACAATTTTAGCTCAATTTTTCAAACTACATTTCATTTATTTGATTTAGTAACGCATGTAACAGGCTGTTTCAGACTTACGCCCAACTTAGAGAGTGCAAACATCCCTTATTCGATGCAGCTTGAGTTGTACTTTTAGAAGGAATATGTCTGCGAAATTCCCTCAAGGAGATTAAAACATGTGTAGGCATATATTACGTAAAGACAATGAGCTTGCCCATTTATTACATCAGGTAACATATGTTACAGCCTCTGATATTAAAAATTTTGCGACCAACTTTAATTTTTATGAGCCTTTTTATATAAGCAAATTAGTCCCAAACAATGAAAGATATTCATCAACTGCAAATAGTTTTTAACTTTGTTTTACTTTAATTTTAATACCAAACTTTTCACCTTAAAACTGGGTGGGGGTAGGGTTGTTTAATTGCTCATTCCAGAAAGAATATTTAAGATAAGGAAACAAACTTGAACTTTTCTGTTAGCTTATTGCGTATGCTAGTCAGATATGGTTAAAACATTTTGCAAAACATGTAGAGAGATTGTGAATGTAAATGATGTTAGCCACACTTGCAAATTTTAATGGGTTATCTGATTTATCTAACGCATATGACACCTTAGGAAGCCGCAATGTTGTTCAAATGGCTGTCATACGTAGTTTAGATATCAATTATGCAGACTATGTGAATAATTAATAATACATATTTTAATGTCTTTAATTTGTAGACCAAACTTTCAATTTACTTTTTCTTAATTTGATAAAGTAACGTATATTACAGGTTCTTACAGACTAATGCCCCAACGCACAGAATGCAAACATTTCTTAAAAGACTTGAATTTCAATTCTCTACAAGATAGGATATGTCTGCAAAATTCCCTAGGGGGAGGGGGAGCAAACCCATTCTCAGCCATCCGTCTATTATCTCGATACATTAATAACTTAAACATTGGCGTAGCTCCGATTACGCAGTTACGCATGTGCGTACTAAATTAGTTACACTCAAAGGAGGTCACCTAATGTGGTAAAGTGAATTTCCATACCATAAGGAACTGCTCATAAAGGAAAGAATTTGCTCCCTCTGGGAGCAAATTCTTTCCTTTAAGAGAAGTTCCCATTTTGAAAAGTGAAAGAGAATCACTGCTTGATCCAGTGGTCTCCCTTTGATGTGCGTTATTTTTTCAGCGTTCTAGCTACGCCATTGCTAAATTACCTTTTGTACGGTTATAACCCGCGACTTATGATGCTGATTGATCAGGTGTTGCTATCTAGCGAACGCTGTTAAAACTTCTTTTCCCCAATTGAAGGCCATCATACTGTTATAATTTTTGAAAACCTAGGCTCTGGTCATTATTTGCATTCAAACAACGGTCTTCACTTTTCGCACTGATTTTAGGCTGTATTTTTTATGTTACGTGGATAATTTATGATCGTCTTTTATGTACTTTTCTAAGTAGAGCTAGGTTAATATAAACCCGAATTAATAAACTCACCAACCACAGACAGCAGTTAACGTTTTATAGATCCACTCAAACCCTACTTACATAGTAAAAATGTTGGTTCAAAGAGATTATATTGTTTTTTCTTATTAGGCCAAAACATATGGACCTGACTGTGTTGCATGTGAGCAACAAAGGCGCAGACCAGCCTGTGCACCTGCCTGTTCAGCGTCTTTGTTGTTCACTGGAAAGTGGGATAGCTGAACCTGGACAGGCAGAAATTCGCTAGTCTAGCTAGTCTCTGTAGCTGAGCAGGCTGGTTTGAACTCTACCTTATCGCATTCCCCGAAGACAGTTTTTCTCGCGACATGGCCCATATGTGCCAGCCAACGAGAGATCATGATATAATGGTCCCTTTCGCACGTGCATAAACCCATTTTTAACCCTATGTATACTGGGTACCCCTAAAGGGGTTCTTTGGCAAACAGTGAAGACCCAGATGAAATGCAGCACAGGGCTTCATTTCATCAGGGTCTTCACTGTTCACTAAGATTTAAACAACATTCAGGAACAGATCGATTTATAGTATTGATATATATTTTTTCATATTCTGGCTCTTCGGTAATATTGGTAATAATTGGGTTCTGACGGAATTCAGAATATTAATACCGCTTAAGCTGGTGCTAGGGGGCGTGAAAATTGTTGCACTTTCCATTAATTCTAATGAACTGACTCGATAAAACCGAGTCTGCTGTTTTCTAATATTGTAGGTTCTCTCTATTTCTGAATGTTCCGGTTTTCCGGACTATTTCAGGAACAGAAATATACCATAATTTTAGAAAATTCTACAATGTACCTGTGGCCAATAACAGTGCAAAATAGACAATCCAGTACTTATTATATCAACATGTTTGGGAAAATCCATTAGAATACAAAGGGTTAAACGTGCATGCATAGCTATAGCTATTCAATGGGACTAGAAGTGTGGGTTATGGTCTAGGTCATCATATATGTCCCTACGTTGTGCATTCAATACGGATGTGCTCGTTTTACATGCTATTCATTAGACGCTTTTTATGAGCACCCTCATAGGTAACTATAAATCATTTTTTGTGAAAACGGGTGTCAGTTCATACATTTGTTCCCTGTTCTGAATTCATTATATTCTCGAAAATTTACTTTGACTTAAGTTGGAGGTACTTTGAGTCATTCATCTTCACAAGCGAAGTTTTCGTCGGGATTTACTTTTCAGATTAGTGAAAACGTTTGCGCAACCCTTGGTATGAGACACGATGTTATGCTAAAATTTTGAATTCTGCATATCCAACAAGATGCATCTCCGCGTTAGTCGTTACATGGCTTAACCCATGTCATGCATTACACTCATCCCTATGTTTTATCCTGTTAATCCGTAATCTTACAGCAGTTCAGTTGTAAGCATGTAGTTTCAATCAGAGTGGAGCACAGTGTGGATACCGACCTGATGGCCTCGTCAGAAGCCATCTTATCTAGGAGGGTGTGAATGGGGTTTACTGATTAGCGAATTATGGCCATAAAATTTAACGATTAGCGAATTTTTAGGGTTAATTTTATCGAATAGCGGAATGAGAGGTTCTAGTGATTAACGAATTTCGGCCTTAAATATCACGATTAGCGATTTCCTAGTTCATACGAGGGGGCAGTGAAGCAGTCTATGAATGGGGTTTACTGATTAGCGAATTTTGGCCCTAAAATTTAACGATTAGCAAATTTTGGCCCTAAAATTTAACGGTGAGCGAATTTTTAGGGTTACATGTAATTTTATCGAATAGCGGAATGAGATGTTCTAGTGATTAACGAATTTCGGCCTAAAATATCACGATTAGCGATTTTTGGGCGAAAAAATTACCGGAATGACGTGTTTTAACGGCTAGCGAATTCGATGAAAAAAGCTATTCCACTTCGTTTTTAATAATCAAACCGCAGTTGTGTCCCTTGCTTCTAGACGAGTTTTAAATTTTCACTGATGGGCTAATTTTTACCGATTAGAGATTTTGGGCAAAAATTTTACTGAATACCGAATTTTGAGCACAAACCATATACACTAACTTACACTTGGAGTAGCTGAAACATGTCAAACATGTGAAACATGTGAAATGGGAATCTCCATCTTTTGAATGATTTTGTAAGGGGAATATTTGTAGTAGTTTTAGGAAGGTGAATGTCCCGTCTTTTAAGCTGCATAGTCTGTAACTTTTGATATTTAAATTTTAGAACTAATGTTTCTATTTTTCAAGAACACAGTAAAAAAACTGAAATTCAGGTGTACATTTTACCAATTTCGTAAAGCTTAACAAATTATCAGTATCAAAACAACAGCATTTATGTTAAAATTAACTGCCTATAATTATTGGAAGGACGCAAATAATTACCAACACACCTATTTTTATAAGATAATTCACTTTTCCGCGCAGTTTTCAGCTATAGTGAACAGATGTATTGTGAAAACATAACTTAATTCTACTTTTACAAAAAGAAAATAAAAAAAACTCGAAAAATGTTCATAGTTGCAGACTTAGTCTCTTTAAAGGCACTTTTTGAGTTATTTGTATGAACAATATTTGTAGAAATTTTACAAATTCGGGTTAATTTAGGAATAGTGAAAACCTCTTTCTTCCAACCGGTTTAATATGGTAGCTTGAATTCCACTACAGAAAGGTCGGAGCTCTTCATAATTGAATTGTTTTAAATAAAAGCAAATAGATGAGCACAGTTTTCATGTCTTGTGACAATATGTTAAGAGCCAGTGCATGAGATTTCCAACAATGTGGTATGTGCGACCAGCAAAGCCTCCTACCAGCCTGCGCATACGCGCAGTCTGATCAGAGCCTTTGCTAGTCGCTTTAGTCTTCTATGATTGTTAAGCTACTGACTGAACACCATTTGGAGTTTCTAAGTTTAAAAGGAGGCTGCTCAGGCTCGTCTGAGTCTACGCTTGTCAAAATGCCACATTGTTGGAAATCTCATGCACGGCTCTAAATATAATATCATAGAGATTCAATTAAGTTTGTAAATTATGAATCTAAATCCACATTAAAACGAGCGAACATGACCAGGAATGCCGCAATCAGCACAGTTCACTGGCCAACCCATGGCACCGTGAGGAAGTAACACCAGAACACAAACGAAAACACATAACTTGGACCCATATATGCCTAATGGATTTTCCCACCATTATCAATTGGACGAATCTCTATTTCGAATTTAAGGGTTGTTGGGTAGTATGTTTCAGTACATCAAAATTTTGAAAGTACATCCTGTCAGCAGACAGTGGAGACCCTGATCAGACGCCGCGTTTTGCTTTAAGGTGTGATAAGTACCATAATCTCATAAGCCCATTTGTAGTTGTTGTTGTTTGGTCACTTTTGAAAAAAAAACAGACTGGCCGTCTAACTGGCAAACAAACAGTGCAGACATTGATGCGATTCTCAGTATGCGATACCTCATCAGAAATTGCACTGTCACAAAGCTCTAATCAGATGACCTTTTGTTGCTATATTTTGTTGTTGTTTTGATTTTTTTCTTGTTTGTTTCGTTTTTACTGTGTGTGCCTGTGGTGGTCCAGTCTCTCATTTAGGTGATGACATTTCTGTAGCAATTTTTTTTCGTTCCCTTGCTTTATTCTTTTTCTTTATAACAAACTATAAATATGGATCCGCGCCGCCTTTCACCTTCTATGGTAGCATCATTTCCAAAATTGTCGCGGAGCATTGTGCACAGGTGCCTGAAGTTTTGTCTTTAAAACCTGCAAAATGCTTTCATACAGAAGATCACTTCGTACATGTTATGACATTGTGAGCTTTTGGTTTTGAGGCTATTGAAGTGATATAAAGTCAGAACATCAAGCTCCTGAGATGAAACTGATCCAAGTTATAATTTCCTTGCTAGCGGGCGACTTTTGTCTTCTGCTGAAAACCTTTGCAAAAAGTTTCGACCCGGCAGATCAGGACCGACAGAACGTTGGTCCTTCGTCGACACTCTAATAAAATCCTGACAGAATTTTTTGCTAAAGTTAATTTTGAAAAAGAGTCAGCAGACAACAAAAGCGGCATAAAAAATTACCCAGCATGCAAAGAGCTAAAAGTCAATGCTTCGATAGGCGGCAATCAAGAACGCTTTTAACAATCGACGAACGCGGATCAAAAATCGCTAAAACAGTGTTTTCGATTGCAATTTGTCGTAAATGGCGATCGAAAACTCTGTTACTAACGGTTTTTAATCTACGTTCGTCGATAGTATTAACGTTTTCGATTGCCGCATATCCGGCGTGTTTAACATACTGGCATGCGAACATAATCTGGTATCATTTCAAAGAGTTGTTGAATTCAATTTCATGAAAATGTTATTTTTAACTTTAAAGCTCCGACTGTCAAGCTTTAATGTCATTAATGTGTGCAAATTGAAAAGAAAATCAATCCAGTTCCGGATTTCTTATTAAATGAATAGATCAATATGTATTTTGAGACTGTGTTTTCTAATTCCTCTATTTAAAAGGTCTTCCATAAATGCATGGATCAATACACACTTTCAAACCTGTAATATTTCAAAGCTCTATAATAAACTAAGTAAGTATATTCTAAAAGCCATACCATTTTAATAGATTTAAAGAAGAGATTAATTCCAAAGCTTAAATTAGACCCTGTTTTCTGGCAATGTTCCTCTTAATTCTCCACGAATACATTGTTTGTGGTGCTCAGTTGAAGCGTCTCGTTGAGACGATTCCAATGGGGACTCATAACATATTGTTTTTGTTGAAGAATTGAAAAAGAACAAGAAAATTGAAAGAACTCACTTATTTAGAGCAATGCCAAATCTGATTGTTTACACTTTATCGGACATTTAAATAATGCACCATGCTGCGAGAAAAGCTGATTCAACACATTTTAAGGCACATACTAGCAGCAGTCTTATTAGCCTGGCATCAGTCTACTAAAATGCATATAATTACATTTACAATTATATTTTAGCTAGGAAAAATCATCTTATAAAATTATATCCTCTGATAGTCAAATTAAGTGTCGAGCCTAGAACTACTCCACAAGTAACTTTCAAAATTGCTATCTTAGAGAGAATATCAGTTTAACTAGGAGAAATGACATAAGAGACTGGGGTCAGTCTACAGTCTTACAAATGTATTAGCGCCTTTGTTATTCGCTCTCTTGAAAAGTAATTTAGTCAACCTATAAAAAGCCTAGCGCCCTTTTTGTGGGACATAGTCAAACAGTGCAGACCAAGATCAGATGCCACGTGCTGCAGATGCCACGTGCTGTGGCACCTGATCAAGGCCTCCACTGTTTGTTTTCAGAATTGAATAAAAATGTTAAATACCACCAAACAACCCTTAAAATGGAAATGGATAGGCTCCGAGGTTATAAAACCTTTTTTTATGCTCAACTCAGCTGAGCACGAAATTTATCCTGCTCATAAATGTTAAAATGCCAACAGTTGTTGGCATTTTAACATTTATTAGCATGGTAAATACAACATCTGAGACAATTAAAGCAAGACATTTTTCGTTTGATGGTATTTTAGTTTTTATGAGTAGTTGATATTTCGTGCTCAGTTGAGTTGAGCAGGAATCAAAGTTTTTTAACCTTGGCGTCTTCCTGGGTTCAACCTTTACTAAGCAAGGATAAATGTGTCTTGCTCAGGGACAGAACATCTAGAGGCGTGAAAGTTAATTGTGCTTATACTAGTATATAGCTGAACCATAGTTTGATAGTCACAGCAGGTCGTTATAAGAGCACTTTCCCAGATCAATAAACATTTTTCGAGCCCTCCGTATACACACACCGGATAGGCGACAATCGAAAACGCTCTTAACAATCGACGAACGCAGATCAAATATCGTTAGCAACAGAAAATCCTATTTCTAGCGAGTTTTGATCTACGTTCGTTTGATAGTATTAACGTTTCCGATTGCTGCCTATCCGGTGTGGTATACATCTGACATTTCAACTCTTACACCATAAAATTGCTTTTTCAGCATTATGTCTGTCAAATTTGGACCCATTGTGGTATTCAAAGAGGAAGGGTGGACTATAAAGACAAAACTAGATTCTGTTTTACCACTTTCTCAATTGCCATCAAGCTGTTAACATCTACAGTAGCTCACAAGGCTTGATCTCTAATTTGATTTGCTTCCGGTAAAATAACAAGGAAATAATTGGCAACTCTTATACCAGTAGCGGACTATAAAGACAAAACTAGATGCTGTTTTACCACTTTCTCAATTGCCATCAAGCTGTTAACATCTACAGTAGCTCACAAGGCTTGATCTCTAATTTGATTTGCTTCCGGTAAAATAACAAGGAAATAATTGGCAACTCTTATACCAGTAGCGGACTATAAAGACAAAACTAGCTTCTGTTTTACCACTTTCTCAATTGCCATCAAGCTGTTAACATCTACAGGAGCTCACGAGGCTTGATCTCTAATTTGATTTGCTTCCGGTAAAATAACAAGGAAATAATTGACAACTCTTATATCAGTAGCGGACTATAAAGACAAAACTATAATATGTTTTATCACTTTCTCAATTGCCATCAAGCTGTTAACATCTACAGGAGCTCACAAGGCTTTATCTCTAATTTGATTTGCTTCCGGTAAAATAACAAGGAAATAATTGACAAATCTTATATCAGTAGCGAATTATAAAGACAAAACTATAATATGTTTTATCACTTTCTCAATTGCCATCAAGCTGTTAACATCTACAGGAGCTCACAAGGCTTTATCTCTAATTTGATTTGCTTCCGGTAAAATAACAAGGAAATAATTGACAAATCTTATATCAGTAGCGAATTATAAAGACAAAACTATAATATGTTTTATCACTTTCTCAATTGCCATCAAGCTGTTAACATCTACAGGAGCTCACAAGGCTTTATCTCTAATTTGATTTGCTTCCGGTAAAATAACAAGGAAATAATTGACAAATCTTATATCAGTAGCGAATTATAAAGACAAAACTATAATATGTTTTATCACTTTCTCAATTGCCATCAAGCTGTTAACATCTACAGGAGCTCACAAGGCTTTATCTCTAATTTGATTTGCTTCCGGTAAAATAACAAGGAAATAATTGACAACTCTTATATCAGTAGCGGACTATAAAGACAAAACTAGATGCTGTTTTATCACTTTCTCAATTGCCAGCAAGCTGTTAACATCTACAGGAGCTCACGAGGCTTTATCTCTAATTTGATTTGCTTCCGTTAAATAACAAGAAAATAATTGGCAACTTTTATATCAGTAGCGGACTATAAAGACAAAACTATGATATGTTTGATCACTTTCTCAATTGCCATCAAGCTGTTAACATCTACAGGAGCTCACGAGGCTTGATCTCTAATTTGATTTGCTTCTGGTAAATACCTGGGAAATAATTGGCAACTCTTATCAGCTCAGTAACCATGCTGCTTATCAGCTAAATAGGCCATTGGTCTTATCTAATCTCATTTGCTAATAAACCACCAACTTGCGCAATTTGCACAGGTTTCATAGCTTTTACATGTCCTGGTTGCGTCTTGTTTGTTTGCTTGATTTGATTCTTTACGTCCCATCCACAAGCTTTCAGTTAAACAGGGACGGGTCTTCCTGGGTTGAACCAGTACAAAGCTAGGATAAATGTGTCTTGCTCCAGGACCACAACGCAGTGACGCCGGTGAGGCTCGAACGCGCGGCCTCTCTGTCTCGAGTCAAGCACTCTACCACTGAGCCACTGCGCTCCCTGGCTGCTTCTTAAAACAGCTAAATTGAGCAGTCACATGCTTTCATTTGTCAAAAGATATAGAATCATAAATTACACGTCATTACACCTGTTGCATAATATTCAAATTGCACTCAAGAAAACATTTACAATAGTAGCAAACACTATCCAAGTGAACACGTAAAATCGGGCCACTATCGGCCCGCCAGCGAAACGCCATCCGAATGGCGTTTCGTTGGCGGGCCCATATTGGCCTGAAATTAATTGCTGGCTGATGCGATCCCTGATCAGACTGTTTCTAAGGGAACAGTTTGGTCTGATTCCATATTGGTTGCATATAATCAAATAGCACCCAAAACTCTCCTGAGGGAGCACTCTAAAACGGGTCCATATTGTTTGCAATTTAGGCTACCAAAGTGTGTAAGCGGATGAAAGAGCAGACGACAATTGTCTTGAATGACTAGAAACGGGTAAAGTACCAATGTACTGTCGATTCAAAGATGCATTATAATAGGACTTATACCTGTTTCAATTCAAAATAGTATAGTGACTATACTATTTTGCATTGAAACAGGTAAATAACGGTAAATATTTCACTGCAGGTAATGGCAGTGTACGATATATTCCTGTATAAAATACCCATTACCTGGATCAGTTTATATTTTTGCTTACAACGATTCTCATCTATCTTTGAGTCGACAGCACGGTTCAATATAAACTTGTATTGAAGAGTTTTTCACATCTAATGGTTGTTTATTGACTTTTATGTATTGACAGCCGGTCGACCATAAACCTGGTTGGAATTTCACTATTGAAAAAATCTGGATTTGACCTGGGATTATTGAAAATGATACATACATGCTAAAAGATTTTTATTAACATAAGCCTTTGGTATACATTGCTGCTGGCTTCCGGACAAAAGGGTAAACATTTTGTAAATTATTTTTCTTATTTTTCAACCAGAACGTATGTTGTGGGTATTCAAAAGAACCAAATGCATTGGTGAATATAGTCTGGCCGATGAAAATAATATTGTACTTTTTAAATCCTTTGTTTGCTTATATGCTTCTATTTTGGTTCATGTAAGAATTTACATATATATATATCAAAACTTTCATTGATTATCAATAGAGATCCAAATGATCTTATCAGGATCTTCACTGTAAGCCCATGAGCTGATTGAGATGTCGGTACCATCCGAGCTGAACAGATCCCCTCATGCTTTTTGATAAGAAGAACATGTAAAGGCGCAGAAAAAAATGGGGAACGTGTCTTAGTGGTAGCTTTATGGTCTAAATCTTAGTGAAAACTATGATACCCACCCCCCCCCCCCCCAAAAAAAAAAAAATATATATCAATCAAACTTTCATGGAACAGAAATGAATATAAAACTGTTAATATGTAAATAAATGATAGTGTCGATATATAAAAAATTATCATATAAAAACACTTTTTATAAATGTTTGAATTTAAGAAGGTGTCTGTAAGATATTTACGTTACATTTTAAAAAGCTCTACCAAAATTAGTGAAAACTATTTGCATTGTTTTTCCTTGTTAATGCAGCACGGAACAAAAGCAGTTCATTTTATATTGATCAGGTAGCAAATTTAATGTACTTTCCAAATATACAATTGGACTTACTGTATCTAATATACTGTTTGATTTATGGCCTGTTGAAGAGCCCTACCCCTATACGAAAATTTTTGCAAACGCTGATATTCATTAGCTGTAATCCACTCATCTATGCAAAAGTGATAAAATGAGGAAGTTACTATCACTTAATTTGATTAAACATAACTGAAATACATCTAATGATGGTTAATTGTAAAAATATCAAAAATATGCTTAATTCTAATGGTAACGTTAGTTACATATATTTAAATTATAGGCCCATACTACTGTTTCCCCTGTACTATTGTGCTGTTTTTGTCAAATGAGCCAAATAGCTGCAATTTCAACACATAATTGATAGTCAAACGGTAAAAATAAATCATAATAGCAGATGTGAGACCTGAATTCAAACAAATAAGGCAGTAATTGGATATAAGTGTCTGTTTATGTTTACAGCAAAGAATCTACCTGTAAAATGATTGTAGCAGAGTTTGCATTCATTAAAAAAGCTGTTCCATGTGACAAAATAATGAATCAATATTTGCCTTTTGGACTGTAGACCACTCTTCTAGTGGCCATAATGAACATATATAACATAATGCTAAACAAATATACATACATAAAATTCAGACGTCCTGATATGACAAATAATAATAATATGCCACAGTTCAGCCAATTTCAGCTAGGTCATCTGATTGCATCAAATCAGGGTAGCTTTAACAGTCAGCTAACATCATCTGAGTGTAAAGAATACTAATTTTTGTAATTTGATGCATTTTCTTCGTCATCATAATCACTTTCATCTTCATCCGTTGTACCGTCTTCACTGTCTTCAAAGTCGTCGTCAATCATATGTCTTACATGCTGGCAAACATTTCAATGCATTAGCAACACACTGGTATTCAGGGGCTATGCACACTCTACTGCATTTACATTCAATCAGCTCCATAACGACTGGTGGGGCAGGTAAACCCTCCATCCAGTCAATTACTTTTTGTTCATTCTCTACTACCCATCCATGTCCCTCTGGGCTTGGGTGTCCATTTCTTGTTCTAAACACATTTTCCATAAGCTTACTTGTAGCATGACATATAAGGGTATCTTGACAAGGTGGAAGTTGCCTAGAATCTACATCTCCTTTCTTGACCTTCAAATAACTGGTATCTCAAGTCATTCATATTGCAAAGAGAGGTCTGTGAAGCATACTTTTTGCACACAGACTCTTGCAACAATGTAAACAATTCCTTCGACAGAACCCAAGCCTTACCCAATCCTTCCATGACATTCCATGGCCTTCTGCAGTCTCCCCCACCCTTCATAACAAGCATTAGAGCACTGACTTTTATCCGACCACTAAATGTGCTGACTGAGTCGCAGCCAGTGAATGCATAAAGTCCTTATAAAGCTTCACGAGTTTCTTCACCAAGAGACTGCCCACTTTGCTAATGTCAATGTGGGGGAGTCTGTTTTTTGTTCCCCATCAGATATATACATTGCCACTTAACTGATGGAAAACTGAAAGGCAAATGATAAACACGCCTGTGTCGTCTGTCACAATGACCATGGATCTATAGCTACTGGAAGCATGTTTGGTGTGAAGCAGCATGCATATGTCAGCGTCTTTTTGGGAGGTAGTAAGTTCATCAACGACCTCTGAGCTATCCTTTGTGACTTTGGAACACTGTTTCCCACATGTAATGAAGATAAGTTTTCTGCTGAGTTTCTCTGGGTATGGATCATTTTTCAATGCTTGGCAATGACATTTGATGAGGGTTTTACTGGTTGAACTTCTCAGCAGTCTCTTCCACTGTATATCTACTGACCAGCATTAATATTACCATGGGCTAAGCCGGTAGCTTCTCCTCTGCCCTCACGCTCTGCTATTTCGATTGAGTTGTCAACACAATGTCTATCCTGCTACTGGCGTTTCCTGACTGGATTTCTATCATGAATATGCTCTCGACAATGTCCCAAAATGTCCTATTGTCGCCACTTATCTTATTTACCAAGGTCATAGCATCTATAATGCATGCTGATGGCAAAGGAATAGATTCGGCTGGTGCTACCCTAATTTCAATATGTCGTGCTAGAGATGATTTATTTGTTTTCTTGAGAGCACCATCACATTTAGATAATGGCCAAGGTAATGGGCCTAAAAGATGCTTAAAAAGGCCCAAGTTCCCTTATATCCAGATTACGACTTCTTGCATCCAAAACAGTATTTCCAAACAGCTCTTACACTATAAGGAAATTCTCGCTATTTATTAGATGACCCTCGTAGCAAAAATGATCACTCAGTGGCTTACTGATGTAGGTAAATCATGACATAGTCACTATTCTTAGCATGACAAATTGGTCTTTTAACGAGTATTCGCGAAATGAATATTCTTGCCAAAATTTCTGAATTTACAGTTTGTTCTTCTCTGTATTTTCAGAACGTGAAAAATGGATAGTACGCAGGAAGCAGAGGACGTAAGAGAAGAGTTCTCTCCCATTCACGAGGAAATAGACATTACCGGAAATGTTTACGCTGACGGGAAGAAGATGGTCCTTGACCTTAATGGACAAGGTTTCTTCCAAGTCCCAAAAGCAACATTTGAGCTCGAATCTCTAAACACCCTACTTCTGGGAGAAAACAAACTGACAGAGGTTCCAAGCGAGCTGATGGGCTTAGAGAATCTAGAAATTTTGGTTCTATCCAACAACAAACTGACACATTTGAACACTAGCCTGTTTACTCTGTCTAAATTGCAAATGTTGGATATTTCAAACAATGAAATTGAAGCGCTTCCTATTGACATAACTGGACTTCCTGTGCTAAAGCAGCTGGTGGCCAATGGAAACCGTCTGTCAGAGATACCTCCACAGATCGGGCATCTAATGGAATTACGTGGTCTGTACCTCAATGAGAACAGGATTAAATCAATTCCAGATGAAATTTCGAATCTTCAGAACCTTGAAGTTCTTGCTGTAGAAAGGAACAACCTTGACTTTCTCAATCCAGAAGTATGTAGAATAGAAGAACTGAAACGGCTAGGTCTCTCTGGAAATCATATAACAAATCTACCAAGAGAAATTGAAAATTTACTATATCTAGAACAACTGCTACTTGACGACAATGATTTTGAATTCATTCCGGTTCAAGTGTTCTGGTTGGACTCTCTGCAAGAGTTAGCTCTCTCTGGCAACCAGATCAAATCTATTCAGCCAGAAGTAGGGAACTTGGTGAACTTGACAGTGTTAGGATTAAATGGGAACCAAATAGAGTACCTACCAAAGGAGTTTTGCAACCTTACATCACTAGAAGTGATCGGACTGGAGAGTAATCAGCTAAAAGAGATTCCTCAAAACATTTCTAACCTTAGTGAACTTAAAGAAGTGTACTTTGGAAGTAATTGTATAAAGAGTGTTCCTGAAGATCTGTTCTGGTGTTCAAACATAGAAGTACTTAGTTTATTGAAAAACAATATATCTCAACTTCCTGTGGAAGTAGAAAACATGCGACACATGCACACATTTGTTCTCTCAGACAATAAATTCACAGCTCTACCAGACGCGATTGGATCTTTGATGAAACTTCGGTTATTCTCAGTAGATGGTAACGGACTTACTGATGTACCAGGGAACTTTGGCGAGCTCCATAAACTAAGACAACTAAACATTAGCAGAAATAAATTAGAAAAGTTCCCTTTACCAATCTGCGAAATTAAAAGTCTTGAAGTGCTAGATATGCAACAGAATGGGATAGGGGAAGTTCCACCTGAAATAGGTCACTTGGAGAGACTTGCTGTTCTAAATTTAAACCATAACAAGATAAGTCACTTTACAAATGAACTTACACATCTTAAACAGCTGCAGATGCTTGATCTCTCAAACAATTCAATTGACGACATACCGGAAACTGTTTCTGAAATGTCGTCACTTATAGAGCTAGACTTTTCAAACAATTTGTTTTTGGAATTTCCAAAACCTATAATATCCATACCAAAACTGGATCGTCTGCGCTTTGACCAATCAGAAGGTCATAAGGTTCCGGCATTACCCAATGAAATAGAGTTTACCAATGTGCGTCATTTGATATTGTCCAATAATACTCTTCGATGCTTGCCAAACACCATAAGCAGTTTGAAACAGCTTGTTTCATTGGTTGCTGATCATAATGAGATTCAAACGCTTCCAAATTCAATCTGTGGGATGCGACAACTGAAGGTTCTTCATCTGAACGACAACCAGATCACTTCATTACCAGAGAACCTGGATAGCTTGACAGAGTTAAAGGAACTACGTTTACACAATAATCCTCTGAGAACACCACCAATGGACGTCTGCGTTAGTGGCGTGATACAGCCGATTGGGAGGTTCATTAGAAGAGCACTTGAGAGAGAAGGTAACATTTTACAATTTCATCGTCAACTAGATTTCATTTGGTTCTTATGATTTAGAAATGTACATGTATCATATATTTGACAACCCTTTGTAGATCGGACCCCATAAACGGGCACTTTGGCAAACAGTGAAGACCCAGATGAATTGCCGCATAGTGTGCTATTTCAACAGGGTCTGCACTGTTTTCTAGGACAAAATCGATCTTCAAAGAAAGAAATACATTAAAAAATTATAACAAGTCCTATGGCCCCTCATTGAACCATACTGACTTTATTGTATGTAGCTTGATTGAAATTTTGATCCTCGTCTGAATTAAGGGTGAGATTGGCGCCGTTAAACCGGTTTAAGCCCTCCAGTAAAATATTTTACTGACCGTTCCAAGGCGGTACTTCTTTTGTGGATCTTTTATGTTTTTGTTCTGTCTTGTGTTTGCTATGTCTTTGTGCGCGTCTGTTTATATGTGCTTTGTGGTCACCTGCTGGAAAAGGGCTGACCTCTTGGCTTTCGTTTGTGGTGTCTACTGAGAGTTTGTCACTTCCCCATTGGTATCCTGGGTCAGGTGTGGTACTTGATTGTATCGATTCCTGATCTTTGCACCCTTACTTACTTCCATTGGTCTGAAAAGGGATAATATGCAATGTTTGTTGATGTCAATCACCAAGCAAGCTTTAAAGCTGTAAAGTTTGGAACTTTTGATCTTCTATTTTAGGAAATAATGTTTTTTTTTAACTTTCAAGAACACAGAAAAATAGCTAAAATTCAGGTATACATATTACCAGCTTCTTAAACCTTAATCAATTAGCACTATCAAAACAACAGCATTTATGTTAAAATTAACTGTCTATAATTTCTGGAGGGATGTTAATAATTACCAACAAAAGAAAAACACCTGTTTTCATAAGATAATTCACTTTTCCATGCAGTTTTCCGCTGTTGTGAACAGATTTAACATTTGTTATGGGGACTATTAGAGACATTGAGAAGCCATCAAATGAGCCATTACATGAGATTTTGGTGCTTATAGCATATGCGCAACAACTTCCAATAAACGCATATGCTTGCGCTTCGAACGGGGCTTGAGATTAAAATGCTGGTGTGAATCTTCAGCTACACCCATGTATTGTGTTAGCGAGCAGCAAAGGCTCTGGGGAGTCTGTGCGGATGCACATGCTCGTCTGAGCATCGGCTACTCTACGATGTAATAAGTTCCAAAATAGCATGAACTGGCTCAAATATGTTCTTGAAAAAATAAGGGAAACGGAATTTAGAAACCTCTCTATTGAAACTAATGGTGTAGCCAGAACGCTGAAAAGGTTACGCGTATCAAAGTGAGACTACTGGACCAAGCAGTGGTTCTCTTTAATTGCGTTCCTTTTCAAAATGGGAACTTCTCTTAAAGGAAAGTATTTGCTCACAGAGGGAGCGACTTTCTTCCTTCTAGAGCAGTTCCTAATGGTATGGACAATCACTTTTTACCTCAGTTGGTGACCTCCCTTGAATGTTACTATTTTTTATTACGCACGTGCGTAAATGCGTAATGGGAGCTACGTCGATAGAAACTGTTTGTTTTGTTCCAGATATGATGCTCTTAAAAATGTTTGATGTCATAAAGTTGTCGTTAAATAAGAACGAATTACGGTATGTCATGAAGAAGTTCAAGTTCCCGGATGACAAGATGGCGGAGTTGGAGCAGACGTATCACGGCAAGGACAAGCTGCAGGACAGAATCTACAACGCCATGCTGTACTGGAAAGAGTTTAAAGGAATGTCAGCGACTATTGATGAGCTCATCAGGATTTTTCACATAATTGGATATGTAGAGCTTTGTAACAAACTGAAAACCATGAAAATTTATTCACAACGGTTGCGATTTTGATGTTAACCAAAAATAATTGCAAGGCTGTTTGGTCATATCAATTCGACCTTAAGACAAGGGACTCTCCCTTCGTAAATTCCCCCCAAAATGTAAACAGTCTTGTGTAATCTAGCCGTTAGAAGGGGTTTCTTTTCTAGACCCGTCTTGAGATTTGGGTGGGGATTGGGGGACTCCGTCCTTATAGACGTCTTATATAGTTCATGTTAAGCGAACTTCTGATTGTAAACTCGTTTCTCATCCATCGGTGTCAACATGTATTTTAAGTGCTCAAAATAACTGTCCATTAAAATTTCTCTCTTGAGTACACACAACATATGATTTGATAGAGAATTCTTCAATTATGCACTCTTATCCAAATACCTTGGTATAGTCAATGGTTGGCATAACGTTTATATAAAGGGGTATAAAAAGTTGCTACTTTTGATATTTTTTCTTCAAAAGGAAAATGAAAGAAAATCAAGAGTAAAATAAATAACAAACCATGGATTTATACCAGCCGTTTTCTACATGGTCCGAAATTTACCATTATCATACCATTCAGGAAAAAAACTCTTCGTAGTCCAGGATAAATAGAAAACCGTAGAAGATAGAAACCGTAAATCATTAGGTTAAAATACGAATGACTCCAATGAAGAAACTCTGGGGATAACAAAACTGCCTTGTTCAGCATAATAATCACACAGTGCACATGACCTTTTATCAAAGTTATTTCCACTCTTCAGTCCAGATCGAAGCCAGCTTATTTAGATCCACATTTGTTTCAATCACAATGAATCCATGGACGGATCCAGAGGGGGGACAGGGGTCCAGACCCCTCCCCCCACCTAAATATCACAAACATGTAGGGTTTCCTAGCAATACTGGTCAGGATCCCCTGAAAAATCACAAGGCTACCAAAACCAGCATTCAATTTGGGCCATCATCGGCACGCCAGCGAAACGCCATTTTTAATAAACGTTCTCAAGGTTGGGCCCCCGCTGACAAAACCGCGCATGGAGTCCGGCCAAAAACAATAATAAAAGTACGCCCAGGCTTGCCTGGAAATCAGGGTATATAAGCAATCTATAAAATACCCAAGATCTGCATATAAGAGCATGTACACTTATGAGGTCAAATATGGCAAACATGCACGGATCCAGAAAGTTTTGTCAGAGGGGGTCCAACTTCGACAACGTTTATTTATTTATTTTGTTTTGCTTTTTTTAGTTTGAGGGAGGAAGGATCCAAATACCACTATTAGTGGACCATCATCATCCCACCAGCGAAACGCCATTTAAATATAATACCATATCAACTTTTTGGATAATCAGAATAATCAATTTTAATAGAGCTGAACCAACATGCTACAGAACTAATTTTCTATACGCCAGTTCCGGCTAAACAAGAAAAGATATGACATTAAATGCCATATAAATGAACTCGGCTTTAGAAGATAAAGAGTTCGTTCTTTCATTACATCACAAGCTTCATGGTTTAAAATGAGCACATGTATCAATAAACCGAATGGCGTACACAAACACAATCAATCAATCATTTTTACATAAACAACAACGTCACCTTCCTCCGTGATGAAACTATCTCCAGGTATTTATTCTAAGAAGGAGTCTTATAAGACACACAAATCTTACCGTTTAAGTAGAGGCCTTTAACTGCTCATATACGCATGGAAGGAACGTATAGATAAAGGTGCCTGCATAAAATGGTTATTGCCCTACAAGGTGACTATGTATTTGAAAACAGAATAGACCTTGAGATTATCGAAATTTGCTTTATTTACCAGACGCCTATAGAATTTTTAAAGCCGCGAGAACATCGACTTTGTTAATGGCAAGGCCAACCTGAGCACCCGCGCAGTCCTATCGGCGCCTTTGTTTTTACACGAAGATTCAAATGTATATGATAAAAGTCAGGAATACCGTCAGATTTTGATCAATTTTAAACTCTTTGTCGGACCAGATCTGGGCCCAAGCTTTCTGCTTATGTTCTCAGCAGAGGCTCGCTGATAGCAATGTATAAGATCAGAGAAGCCGCTGTGGTTTCTGTTGCACGACGTGGTGACAATGACCAGTGACCTATATATCGGTCACTGCCTTGACCCAGGAAAGCGGACGCAGCACATTCATTAAACATAGGCCTCTCGGTCTCGAGTCAAGCACAACAATGAATTAACAATAGTTAAATAATAATAATAATAATAATAATAATAATAATAATAATGATAATAATTGTTATACTTTTAAAAGATTAAAATGAAAAAATAAATGGAAGCAACTTGTAATCAAATCATTTTTTATTTCGGCGATAAGATATGGTTATTGCTATTTTTTAATAATACTAAAATTTAGATTTTTTCATAATCATGTCTCCCAATCAGCTAAGTTTCCCCTTTCTTTTAAAATGCTGTTAAGAATTCTCAACATTACCTAAGCAAGCATATCGCATATTTGAAGCATTATAGATCCACAATATTCGAACTTAGACATTTTCTCCGCTCTGGTAAGAAGGCGCTTAAACTCAATTTTCAACCTAAAAATGACAGAACTAAAATGTAATTTATTTCTATGAAACTTATATGGTTGATATTGTTGGATGATAGAGATACCATTTATAACTTATAAAACATGAACATCATTATTTTGGGGTCATAAAATGCTCACCCTAAGCATTTTCATTCAATTTACATTGAAATGAATGGGATTTTACCAGTTAAAAAGATGAACAATTTGACAAAACTAAATCTTTAGTTATTTCATATTTGTTTATATCATTGTAAAGATAAAACATTAAATTTTCTTTTGATAACTTATAAAATAATGACAACTTAATAATAAGTTAGTTATTAATAATTTATTAGCTCACCTGAGCCGAAGGCTCATGGGTGAGCTTATAGTATACCAGTCACTCCGGCGTCCGTCCGTCCGTCCGTCGTCCATCCGTCCGTCCGTCAACATTTTCAAACATCTTCTCCTCTGAAACCACTTGGCCAATTAAACTCAAATTTCATATGGAGACTCCTTAGGACGCGGGAACGAAAGTTTGTTCAAATGGTCCTGGTCACATGACCAAGATGGCCGCCATGCCCATATATGGTAAAAACCCTTTAAAAATCTTCTTCTCCAGAACCAGAAGGCCGATGACCTTGGGACTTGGTATGTAGCATTGGGGGTTTTGGGCCTACCAAGTTTGTTCAAATGATGATCCTTGGTTGACCTTGGCCTACTTAACGTCAAGGTCAAATTTGCTTCCTAATGTATTTAAATGGGAATTTTTTTGAAAAGTTGATTTTTTTAATACTGTTAAAGCCAAAGTGATTATTTTTACTTGATATGTTAAAACTAATGAGACAATGGTCATAAATAAGTTTCAAAGGTCAAGGTTTACTTTTGCCCTTTCAGCGAAGGTCGCTCATATTGTGGTCCCATCAATATAATAAAACATAGTTTTCTCACAAACCATTGACCCAATTGAACTCAAATTTCATGTGAAGATTCCTTATGATAAGATAGTTAAAATTTATACAAAATTTTTGGTCACATGACAAAGATGGCCGCCATGCCCATATATGGTAAAAACCTTTTAAAAATCTTCTTCTCCAGAACCAGAAGGCCAGTGACCTTGAGACTTGGTATGTAGCATTGGGGATGTGGGGCCTAACAAGTTTGTTCAAATGATGATCCGGGGTTGACCTTGACCTACTTAACGTCAAGGTTAAGTTTGCTTCCTAATGCATTTGAATAGGATTTTTTTTTTTGAAAAGTTGATTTTTTGAACACTGTTGAAGCCAAAGTCATTATTCTCACTTGATTTGTTCAATCTAGTGTCTATAAATAAGATTCAAAGGTCAAGGTTGACCTTTGACCTTTCAGCCAAGGTCGCTCATATTGGAGTCCCATCAACATATTAAAACATAGTTTTCTCATGTATGTAGCATTGGGGATGTGGGCCCTACCAGGTTTGCACAAATGATGAATCTAGGTTGACCTTGACCTAATTTATGGCATGGTCAAATATGATTCCTAATGCATTTATATGGAGAAAATCTTAAATTGTTCATTTTTCTATAACTGTTTAAGCCGAATTCATAATAGTTAAACCTATTGAGACAATAGTTTTATATTAAGTACCAAATGTCAAGCTGACCTGTGACCTTTTATCCATGGCCACTCATTTGGAATGCCACACACCTATCTAAACATCTTTTTCGCAGAAATCACTGGGCTGTTTGATGGATTATTCATTAGATTGTTTAGGTCACTTGACCAAAATGGCTTCAACCTCCATATACGGTAAAACAAAATAAGCTGTAGTTGACCTTGAACTATTTTAGCATTATTAAGGAGATCAGGTGAGCGCCTCAGGACCTTCAGGTCCTCTAGTTTAAAGGTTAGTATACTTTTCTGTGTAATTGATGCCACAGATTTCAACAGGTAAGTTGCGAGAGTGGTCAATATTCAAGGGAGATAATCGGGCAGATAAAACCGATAACAGCTGATATTGTCCCATATGTTTCCGGCCGTTGCGGCCGTGGGTCGTTT
Organism: Loripinus fragilis; assembly: GCA_964019695.1. Lineage (NCBI taxonomy): Eukaryota > Metazoa > Mollusca > Bivalvia > Lucinida > Lucinidae > Loripinus > Loripinus fragilis. The sequence continues at coordinate 46,231,798 of OZ026531.1, forward strand.
CGGCTGGGTCTTTTTCGGCCTGATTTTAGGGTGGGTCGTTTCGGCCTATTTTAATGGGTCGTTTCGGCCCAATACCCCCCCCCCCCCACCACCACCACAATATTTTTTACATAACTCGTGTTAATGTTCGCTTTTTGAAGTCTCTTACTAGCCCGTACCTGTACAGCGCTGCAGTCTCGAAAGAACGCAGCAGTCGCTTCTTGCACAAGTACAGTTTAAATAAACACAATACAAGATATTTAATACCGCTTGTTGAAAGCAGTGTTCTGCGTCAAAGTATTTGGTAGAAATGTAAGATTCAATCACCATGCACACAACGCCATCGATACGCTGTACCCTCGGTGGTTGAAGTGTTATTTTTTGTTATTTTTTGTCGTGAAATATTTGGAAATGAGGCCGTTTTATAAAATACACACAAATCCTGGTCAGTAATTATATTAACCAAAAACGGTAATGGACTGGTCCAACTGAAAAGGGTGGGATGTACCATTCAGATTAAATGGGTTAATTGAAGTGTTGACCCATTTCATTACATATATAGTATGTATGCGTGCAACCCAGACGAGGCTGCACAAACGCCAATTCTTGCAAGAACTTTGCATCAAACATAAATTATTAATAACTTTCCAAGTATTACTCTAACATTATTCCGAGCAGCGAAGGTTCATGCGCGGATTTCTGCCAAAGATCAGATTGTATTTAACACTATTTCGAGCAACGAAGGCGCATACGAGACTGTACCTGTGCACATTCTCGCAAGAACACTCACTGCTACATGTAATACACAGAAATAGAATCTGATTTTTTTATAAACTTGCCAAAAATCCAACTGCATTGATTTTTCCAAGCAGCGACGGTTCATACGAAATCGTACATGCGCGCATTTTCGCAAGAACACTCACTAGTAAATGTACAAAATAACCAAACAAAACTGGGCGCTTTTCTGAAATGATTATTGTGGACACAAATAGGTGTTGACTTTCTTTCTTTTATTTATTTATTTATTTATTTATTTATTAAATAAATTTCCAAAGATCCGTCTGCATTAAACACTACCCAGGCCGAGAACCGAAGGCTCAAACCAGATTGCACATGCGTGCATACTCGCAAGAACACTTACTGGGAAATAACTAACAAAATCGAGCAAATAATGTTTGTGGACAAAACGGGTACTGAAAAGAGAGCATTCCAGATCCGACTCCCTATACCAGCCTTGGAGTTTGCTTCTGTACTTACATAAGCAAATAATGTTATCAACTATGTGCAGCAGACGCCTTAAGCAAGCAGCATTTGGACGAACATATGTGCCGAAAAGGCGCATAGTCCCACTTGATGGCTGTGCATGCATGATTATTACTTCACGCATGTTAAATGTATTTCGGCATCTGCCGCAGTTATGTTTATATGAACAGCGAAGACAATTTGCTGCTTGCACACATAAGAAGAATACAGAGGCCGAAATTTAGAGGATGACTGCGCTTACATGTTTAAAGGGTGTGGTGAATTAAATGAAATGGCCCAAATATTATAGCATTTACATACAATCTAATCAAAGAGCGACGTGAAAGCGCCAGGTCATTCATTTTATGACATGTATGCGTGACTGTGATATATTCTTATGCAAAGACAAGCACGTGCACACTGCTGTTGGTTATACATGTGAGATGGTATGAAAGCTCAACTTGCGACATCCAATTTCTGAGAACTAACTATACCCCCCCCCCCCCCTGTATTAAACAGGGTAGCCTTTTAAAATTCTGAAAGGCAGGTTTTCTCATGAAACGGCTCATTTCCATTCATCGGAATACACTACAAGGCGTGGTTGACCTGATTAACAGCGATATTCATACGCGCATCACTCTGGTATGCAGTGTCCATTCATAGAAAACAATTAAATAAGAGTTACTGTTCCTGAAATGACCGAATAACCGTTTAAAAGTGACACGTCAGCTTTTCAATTCGCAAAAACACAAATAACTCAGTAAATATTCTATTTTCGAGCGAAAATTGGCAACAAAAAATATAATATTGAATGATTAAAACGTGGTATATGCTTCAGTCACTATATTTTCAAAGTGAACAGCGATTTTCACACGAACTATTTCTTCAAAGTGTAGAAATTTCGAAAACAGATATAACTCTCTAGAATAGCTGATATTGAACAGATCCCGAGTTCCAAAAAATGAAGCTTTTGACTACGCGTAATGCTCCTTACATACACACAAGCCATGATTCGATTATCAAATTGTGGCGGACTTTCCCGAATGAAAATTAATGTGAAGGAAAATGTTTGGTCAGATGATGCAATATTGTGTTATAATGTTAATTATGGCATTTAAATGTAAGCACTTTCCTGTATACGTATGTTTAAAGCAAAAACACATAAAACGGGACAAATGTAATGTGAAGAAAAGTGTTTAATTCATGCAATAGTGTTAAAAGTAACGACAATAATTTTAAATGTACGCAGGGATCACAAGTTCGATCCCAGCCAGGTCCCATACTTTCGCAGAGATTGACCATGAAATAATTTTTACGGTCATTCTCCTCCATTTCGCTGTTTTATTCAAGAAGGGTTGTTGTCATTAACATGCGAAAGTATGTGCACGAAGTACTGGTTAACTGCCTGTTCAAGCTCGCCCAGAAAAAAAGTGTTGTAAGGTGAACTGACCGTCCCGATATGACCATAGCTGTTTTCTGGGACGTAAAGCAGCAAACCATCCAACCAAATTTAAATGTACGCTCTTTCATAAAGCATTAAAGCAAAAACACATAAAACGGGACAAATGTAACGCGAAGAAATGTGTTTAATTCATGCAATAGAGTGTTAAAAGTATCTTTGAGAAAACACATACAACAAAAGTAATGTGAATATTTTTTTTAATTTATACATTATTTACTTCGATACTTTCTTACTGTAATGCAAAGAATATGATATGAAATAATAAGCCGCATCCAGCACAATGTGCGTAGAGCGAAGATAAAACCAGACTGTGCCATGTGCGGATCCAAAGGGAGGGACAGGGGGTCCGGACCCCCCCCCCCCCCCACTGAAAAATCACAAAAATATAGGGTTTCTTTGCACTACTGGTCCGGATCCTCTAAAAAATCATAAAGCTACCAAGCCAGCATTTAATGTTGGGCCATCATCGACCCGCCAGCATACACACAGTCTGGTCAGAGTCTTAGTTTTACGCCTCAAAACGTTGAACCCTTTGCTACATATAATATGCCCTTTGAAGACTCTGATCAGACTGCGCAAATGCGCAGGCACGTCTGAGTCTTCGATTGGCGCATATGCCAACTTGTACCTTTTGCTGGACACGGGTCCATACCTCTTATTTTATATCTAAGAATCCATGGTTGGGTACGGTTGAGAATATAGGGATCACACATGTTTTTTCATGCATTAACATTTGCCGGGTCCCGAGGATGCTGTTCGAACACGAGGCCGATAGGCCGAGTGTTCAACGTCATCCGAGGGACCCGGCAAGTGTTAATGCAATGTAACAAAAATGTGTGATCGTTATTCTTGCATATTCTACCTTATTCCAACTCAATTCTCACTGAAAACGCTGCTAAAACATTCAATTGTCCATTTTCTTACACTGAATTTCTCTAAACAAAATGGCGTCGGTTGTGTATTTTCGAACGTCACAACGTCATAACCGTACGCAACGTTTTCGCGAACAAAAACAACGGCGAAATGATCAGTCTGGTCCGCAACGCTTTCCGTATATAACGTCATGCAAATAATGCAGGGCTCATTTTAAGTATTTTCAAGTTCAGACCCATGTTCAAACAGCACGTGAATCTCCTGATTTGAACATGGATTTTCGTTCATTTGACAATGGGTGTAAACAGCTATACGAATAGAAATCTATGCAAGAATCTTACATTGTGCATGTTATTTTTCTCGACAGGACAACATTTTTAAAACATTTTGTTATAATTTTTATCACATCATGTTTTGTTTCACTAGATCTAGATAGATTTATATTTCTCTGTTAATAAAAGCTTACAAAGATGTCTTTGTTATTTATTCATTAACTTATTTATTTATACAATATTTCAAGAGGGTGGCATATTTAGCTCGACGGCCAGTTTACCATATGGCCCTCTGAGCATACACTCAGCAAAATTTCTAATTGGTCACCTTACATTTTTTACGCTAGTTTTGAAAGTAAGATTCGGTTAAACGAAATTCGTGCTTCTATATATCAACCAAGGCTTTACCGAGACTCTGCATGTCATTTCATTTAAAAAGTACCGATACTTCTTGCACAGACGATGCTAGAGTAAAGGTACCCTCAATTTGTAAAAGTCACATTTTTATACAATATGAAATATTCCACAAAGACGCTATCCATTTGTATTTTTGTTTGTTTGAAGATGTTTCTGACTGCTGAGATTTAAGACGAACACGCTTCAAATGATTTGCTTCATTCGGACTTCTCGTTTCTGTTACGTAATAGCATGAAGACAAACACTACCAGCAGCTAAATGATAGAAATTCAGTTTTATGCATGCAGTTTATATAGGAAGTTCGCACTGTTCTGTACGTCTTATTATCTTCGACACGGCAGTGAAATTTTCAGAGATTATTCATTATCACTAGACGTCACTGTTCTAGTTTGGAAATTGGGGGGAAATGCAAAGTGTCGTCAACATAATTTTTTAAAGTTTTGCATCCAAACCGGAAGTGCACAGCAGCAGTGAAATGTCTGTCTTCACAAAATGGACGAATCATGTTTGGCCTATCGTGTTCAGATAAAATAAAATACATACAACAATTTTAGCACGAGTTAGCACGAGTTACTGATAAAGTTAAAAAATCACTAAAAATGTAATATTTTTAAAAAAATGCGTAAAATTTCCACTTTAGTCAAATTTCAAGTGTTTGGTGTTTTTGAAGTCGGCAAGCCCGGTTTATTACCAACTGCACTTAAATGTTATATAAAATTTTACTCAAAACCATTTTTTATCTAAAAAGCATTTTTTTGCATTTTTAATAAAAAAAAACTGTGGATTGAAAGACAACTTTTCTGAAGGACCGTTTAATTTTTGTCCATTAAGTAGCACATATTTAGGCAAAAATTCAGTTCAATAATTTCAGCGCTTGGTCAGAAATAATGAGCTTAAAAAGTGACCAATTAGAATTTTTGTTCAGTGTATAACTGATATTATAAAACATGGAAACAAACGAACAGTAATATATACATATATACAAGCATGCATTGCATTGCTAGAAAAAATAAAATAATGGATAACAATGTAGTTTCAGACTAATTAACCTATCACACAGTCTTACGTCAGGTGGCAAATTTGTTGTGGCCTGAAAGATTTACTGTATGTTACAAAGTTTGCGATCTAAAAAATGTTTGTGTTTTAGCATCAGAAGAATCGTTAAAATAAAGAGCAAGATTGGGCCTGTAAAATACATTTAAGCTTTTAAGCTCCCGTCCCCTCACCAGTGGCATTGGATAGTATCTTTTCTAAGGTGGTGATTCTGTTGTTGTTGTTTATCTATTGTCTGTTGTTGCTCCCGCTGGGTTTTGGGGGTTATATTGGGTCCTTGTTTTGTGGAGTTTTTCTTGGTGTGCAGTCTAGATTAGCAATTGTCTTGCTGAGGAAGATAGAGCTGGTTGCTTTACTTTAATTCTGTTATGGTTGTCTGTGTTCTGTGTCTCTTCCTCATGGTGCCATTGGTTGATCAGTGGTATGTGATTGTAGCATTTCGTTAAGCATGTCATCCTAATTGTTAAAGGAAGCAGATTTATCAAGATAATTACAAATGTGTTTGTGTTCTATGTCTCTGCCTCACGGTGCCATGCATGGGTTGATCAGTGGTTTGTGATTGTAGCATTTCGTTTGGCATGTCATCCAAATTGCTAAAGGAAGCAGATTTATCAAAGTATTCACAAGGTTGTTTGTGTTTTATGTCTCTTCCTCATGATGCCATGGGTTGATCTGTGATATGTGATTGTAACATTTCGTTTGGCATGCCATCCAAATTGCTAAAGGAAGCAGATTTATCAAGATAATTACAAGGTTGTCTGTGTTCTATGTCTCTTCCTCACGGTGCCATGGGTTAATCAGCGGTTTGTGATTGTAACATTTCGTTTGGCATGCCATCCAAATTGCTAAAGGTGGCAGAAATATCAAAGTAATCACAAGGTTGATTGTGTTCTATGTCTCTTCCTCACGGTGCCATGGGTTGATCAGCGGTATGTGATTGTAGCATTTCATTTGGATGCCATCCAAATTGCTAAAAGAAGCAGATTTATCAAAATAATTACAATGAGTTCAGGTGAAATTAATCAAATTGGGCCTCGTCTTTGGGGTTTCCGACAAAGCCAGATTCGAAACCAGCCTGCTCAGATACAGAGACTAGCTAGAAAGTTGAAAATTCGCATGTAGCAAGTTTGGATATAATATTTTCTAAAAGGCAAAAAACCAATGCGCTCATCAGACTGTGCATATGCGCAGGCTGGTCTGCGCCTTTGTTTTTCGCAAACCCCCGAAGACAGATTTTTTCTCGCGTCGAGGTCCAATTATTAATGAGCATGCTTGAATGTTTGAGATAAAATATGTTTGGTATTTAAGAAAAAATAGCATCTTTTCTTATTTAATATGAATGATTTTTCTTCTTTCTATACAACCTTACCTCATAATTTTATCAAAACAAACTTGCTAAATTAATTTAGCAGGTTTTGTGACAGCCAGGGTTCACTTTATTTAAGTCACTGGCTTTATGCCAAGGTCACACATTCACGGATTGGACGGATACGATCCGGCATCATCCGAGGCAATCCGTATTAGTCCGTAGATTTCCGTTTTGCATCCGTAATCATACGCACCCCAAAACCCGTGGCCACAACATTATACATCCGTATCGGACTACGGAAATTGGCATTTCCGGGGTCATCCGTGAGATTTGATCCGTAGTAGAACCGGCGAGGTGATCCGTTAATGTGTGACCTGGGCATTACACAGAAAAGCGTTGGCAAATTGATAAACTTTTATGAGAAAATTCAATTATAGAATATTCAAGCGACTAGCAAAGGCTCTGATCAGACTGCGCCTATGCGCAGGCTGATCTATAAAATTCATCCCAGATACTCACTTGTCTGCAGGCAACTCAGCAGGAAAATTCGACAAGCCCGACGGCAAATTTCCCGTGTTGGACAAGTCGTGAATGGGATTTTCACACCCCTGAGGCCCTGTAAGGGGGTCCCAGTATCCCAAATCCCTTAAATTAATTTGAAATATATCCCCTATCATTAAATAAACATGGCAAATGTCCCCAAAAATCTGAAAGCATTGTAAAATTGATCCAAGTATCCCGTGTCCCTTTAAATATTTACAAAAATATGCCATTTCCCTTTACGTTTTTGGCCAATAGGCTAGATTGCACTTTACCGGGCACACCTAAATTTGACAAGGTTTTTAGGGTATGTTTGCTTCTAAATTATTTCTTGAAACGTTTGATATGGTGGATACATAACCTGAAAACAAATGAGGGGGTAATGGGGGCTTAAGCCCCCATTTATCATAATTATGTTGAATGAACAGACTGTACAATGGTGCCCGGTAAAGTGCAAGTGTCCCGGCCAATATCCCTGTATCCCTAAAAACCCTTGCAGGGCCTTACACCTGCGAATATCATTGTTTCGTTCTTCTATAGTATGGCTCGCCTGTCATAGACTCTCGCATCGAGGTTATAAAACTTGAGTACAGTCTCAAACTCAAAATAAAGCGCACTGATTGGCTGCTTGCGGACACGTGTCCGCAAGCAGCCAATCATTGCGCTTTATTTGAGGCCTGGACATAGGTTTAAACTCTGATCCTGTTTCATTTTTTATTAGAATTTAACCCTTTGTATTCAAGAAACCTCCAAAAGGGTACTTTTGCAGACAGTGAAGACCCAGATGAAATGAAGCATGTTTTAAAGGTATAAAAGATTTTCAGACAAAATAATAATATATTTCTTTGAAAATTTTACCCTGACACCACTAGATATGTATTATGGACTATGCCAAGATTATTGTATCAAACCAGAAAGAAGAATCCATTGGTATACAAAGGGTTGACATTTCACAGTAGTTTGTTAAATTTTGCAACAGATGCTCACATGCCTAATACCATAGATATCTTAAAGTGATAATTCCGACATGGATATCTTAACTTTGTATAAATTTACGATACAATAACTATTCTTGTTATATGACTGGAGAGAATCCTGTCTCCTGATTGGCCCAATTTGTCTTCATAAATCTCTATGTCTACCTGAAAACTCGTCTAAACTGGCCCAGAAGGTGATATAGGATGAAAACCAGCTCGAACTAGTTTCCAGAAGTTAATATTTTTGACACTTCTGCAATATCACCCTCTAGAGAGCTAAAAATAGCATGATGAGTATGAAACTAGCATGTGCTGCATGAAATTGACATGATTTGCTGTTTCACATCCCAACAGGTAAACTAAAGACTTTCATGAATTTTAACAACTGTTTTGTTTTGTTTTGTTTGTTCATTTATCTTTGTATGAATAAATTAAATGTGAAAAAAAAGTTTTATGATTAAATTTTACATTCCACATTCAGAGAAATAATATACATTTCAAAATGCAAGATACTGCATTAAAATATTTTAATAACAGTTAATAAAACTTGTGAGAAAGTCCTTAGGTTGAAGGAACAACAAAAGTGAAAGTAGAAAAGTTTTATCTTTAGTTGAAAAGTCATATAACAAAACAGTTATTGACTTCAATTTCGGTAGACATGAGAATTTATCTACCCTTAAAAGTGATATTCACCTCGGCCTAGCGGCCTCGGTGAATTATCACTTTTTCGGGTAGATAAATCCTCATGTCTACCTCATTGAAGTCAATAATTGTATAATATCTACGTATTATAGTGTTTCCAGAACTTAAGTGACCTCCGTGTTTTGCTAATTATTCTTTAATGGTGATTTTAATTGAAAAACAAATTAAAGAAATGAATTTAGATATAGACCGCGTAATTTAATTAATTTTTTCCACATAAATGTGATTTTTTGTTTAGGCTGGGATTAGATGGAATTTTGGTGTGTTTTTGCCGGCGCTCCTCTTTGAATTAGTCCCCAAGTGAACCTAACGATATAAATAAAACATGGCTTATACGGGTCAGTGAAGGTAATTCGTCAGTCCTACAGATAAGAGTGCGTAACAGAAAATCATTTTTCCTATTTCTCAACCAAAAAATATTTGCAAAAATATTTGGTGTGTACTCAAAACAACCATCTCGATGATACGGTTCTTTCGAGCACCCAAACACGTGTTTAAACTGATGAAGACAGTCGCAGCTTCGCGCTAAAATTGCTTACACTTACGCCCGCGTATTTGTCCTGCGAATTCGCGTTTCATGTGCGTTTCCAACGCATTGTACGTGCGTTGAGTTTAAATTGCGTATGAAACGCGAATCAACGTAATTCGAAACTCATGAATATTCATTAGCAGCCCTCTAGCGCGTTTCAACGATAAAATATGCGTTTCTTCCTTTAGCCAATCAAATCGTTTTGTTACAACGCAGTAATGCGTAAACCAATCAAAATTTAGTTGACCTTGCTCAATGTTTACATTGTTATTCACGGTTTAACTTTGCTTTGAATATTTCTAATAAGACTTGTCTTGCAAATCTCAATTCCCGTTTCCTTTGAGTTTTAAAGCCCAGTTTGAATCAAATATCTCACTCTATTCATTGATCAATATTTTAGCCGACTATCACGACTTTTCAGTGGAGAAATGAATGGAGTTACTCAAGGCCAAAAAATGAATATATAACAGTAAAATCACATCGATATTCATCAGATATAGATCTATAAATAGTCTCTTTTAGTGCCCAATGTAAAATGTTTTTCTTAAAACAACGACATGAAGCAAATGAATTGAAAATATGTCGCACTGCATTCAATTTTGTTTCTTGGGATTCGCATCAAACAATTTCGAAATTTCAGATTGGGTCAACTGAGATTAGATGCAAACTCTCTTCGTTAAGTAAAATAATCAAGCCAAACTCACTTGTTGACATTCTAACTGAATAGATCTCTCTCAAAAGAAAAAAAAAGAAGGCACTCAAAAGCAATTGCATGTGCCCAGGCTTCACCTGATCAGTCCTAAAATAAAAGTAGAGCAGTATATCCAGTTCTGCCCATCTAACCTGTTCAGGAGGTAGAAACTGACATCCCTTAAACAACCTGTACCCCTGCTCCACAGTGCCAAGGAGGTAGGTTCAGACCCCATTTAAACAGCCTGCACCACAGTGCCCGGGAGGTAGGTGCCGACACCGCTTAAACAGCCTGCACCCTTGCAACACAGTGGCCGGCAGGTAGGTTCCAACACTGCTTAAACAGCCTGCATCACAGTGCCGGCAGGTAAGTTCCGACATCGCTTAAACAGCTGCACTCCTGCAGCACAGTGCCGGCAAATAGGTTGCGACACTGCTTAAACAGCTACACCCCTGCAGAACAGTGCCTGGCAGGTAGGTTCTGACACCGCTTAAACAGCTGCACCCCTGCAACACAGTGCCAGCAGATAGGTTGGGACACGACTTAAACAACTGCACCCCTGCAACACAGTGCCAGTATGTAGGTTGGGACACTGCTTAAACAGCTGCACCCTTGCAACACAGTGTCGGTAGATAGGTTTCGACACAGCTTAAACAGCTGCACCTCTGCAACACAGTGCGGGCAGATAGGTTTCGACACCACTTAAACAGCTGCACCCCTGCAACACAGTGCCGGAAGATAGGTTTGGACACCACCTAAACAGCTGCATCCCTGCAGCACAGTGCGGGCAAATAGGTTGCGACACCGCTTAAACAGCTGCAGCATAGGGCCAGCAAATAGGTTGCGACACTGCTTAAACATCTGCACCCCTGCAGCACAGTGCCTGGCAGGTAGGTTCGGACACCCCTTAAACAGCGGCACCTCTGCAACACAGTGCCGGCAGATAGGTTTCAACACCACTTAAACAGCTACAGTGCCGGCAGATAGGTTTCAACCCCACTTAAGCAGCTACACCTCTGCAACACAGTCCCAGCAGATAGGTTTTGACACCGCTTAAACAGCTGCACCTCTGCAACACAGTGCCGGCAGATAGGTTTCAACCCCACTTAAACAGCTGTACCTCTGCAAAACAGTCCCGGAAGATAGGTTTTGACACCACTTAAACAGCTGCACCCCTGCAGGATAGGGCTGGCAGGTAGGTTTCGACACCACTTAAACAGCTGCACCCCTGCAGCACAGTCCTGGCAGATAGGTTTTGACACCGCTTAAACAGCTGCACCTCTGCAACACAGTGCCAGCAGATAGGTTTCAACCCCACTTAAACAGCTGCACCTCTGCAAAACAGTCCCGGCAGATAGGTTTTGACACCACTTAAACAGCTGCACCCCTGCAGCATAGGGCCGGCAGGTAGGTTTCGACACCACTTAAACAGCTGCACCCCTGCAGCACAGTGCCGGCAGATAGGTTGCAACACCGCTTAAACAGCTGCACCTCTGCAGCACAGTGCCGGCAGATAGGTTTGGACACCACTTAAACAGCTGCACCTCTGCAGCACAGTGCCGGCAGATAGGTTTAGACACCGCTTAAACAGCTGCATCCCTGCAACACAGTCCCGGCAGATAGGTTTCAACACCACTTAAACAGCTGCAGCACAGTGCCGGCAGATAAGTTGCGACACAGCTTAAACAGCTGCAGCACAGTGCCCAGCAGTTAGGTTGCGACACTGCTTAAACAGCTGCACCCTGCAACACAGCGCAGGCAGATAGGTTGTGACACCACTTAAACAGCTGCACCCCTGCTGTACAGTGCCAGGCAGATAGGTTCCGACACTGTTTAAACGGTCTTCTTTCTCTCTCTCTCTTTCTCTCTCTCTCTCTCTCTCTGAAACAGTGCCTTCTGTGAGGCTTGGACCCGGAGCCTCATCAACTGAAGACCCAAATTTAATCGAGCCAGTAAGAAGAGATTGAGCGATAAAGACTTCAAGCTAATT
>OZ026531.1:46244033-46268012 GCA_964019695.1 Loripinus fragilis
GTACGAAGGTAAGTCAAAAATAACTGAGCCCTACCTCATAACATTGGAATCAAATGAAATGGACATATAATTAGATGATATTTCATTGTAGTTATATGCCATCTATTTAATCACCTAATTTATTTCTGTTGGTAGGCTTTTTGTAACAGTTTCTAGGCAACAGAATATGACATGTCAAAGGGGTGCGTTCACGCTTTGATACATATAATTCTACGCGTTGCTATGGAAACAGTAATGTTAATGCAAGGCTTAATTCACTGTCGTCTGATATCTTTAACATGTACCTATTCAGTGTTACAAAACAGAAACCAACTGAATCCAAACTATAGATGCTGTGGTAGTTTGATTTCAGAATTTATTAAATTTTAACATGCCTGGCGTCCTATAAATTACCCCACCCATATTGAAATTTACACAATTTTAATAGAAAACATAAAATATCAGCATAATAATGCTTTAACAGTGCTGCATACACAAACCATCCCCCAAACAAATTAAGTTCCTTGATTTAGATTCACAGTTTTGTTTCCATGGCAACACAATTCTCGTGTATTTGAAAATTTGTGGAATTTTGGCGTCTTTTGTTGCTAGACAACGCATACAATCAATGGTCACCTAAACAATAATAAACTAAGTGTAATGAAAAGACAATATGATATATGTTATTCAAATAAATGTCAAATATGTCTTTCAAAAAAAACTGTCAAGCACGCAAGCTTTTTAAAGACTTACTGTCTATTCATGGTGGCTGAGATCGTGAAGGCATCGCTCTGACTGACTATCTTCAATTGCCTAGCAACCATAATAGAAGCTTCACTAGGATAATTCTTCAGGGTCAAAACATCGATGACATATGATACTTATAGAAAATAATCACATTTGTTGTCTACAATACCAAACTAAAATGTTATGAGGTGGGACTCAGTTATTTTTGACTGACCCTCGTATTTAACAAATATTCATTTTTTAGAAAAGAACAACTGATCTGATACACTTACGCCCGCGTATTTGTCCTGCGAATTCGCGTTTCATGTGCGTTTCCAACGCATTGTACGTGCGTTGAGTTTAAATTGCGTATGAAACGCGAATCAACGTATTTCGAAACTCATGAATATTCATTAGCAGCCCTCTAACGCGTTTCAACGATAAAATATGCGTTTCTTCCTTTAGCCAATCAAATCGTTTTGTTACAACGCAGTAATGCGTAAACCAATCAAAAATGAGTTGACCTTGCTCAATGTTTACATTGTTATTCACGGTTTAACCTTGCTTTGAATATTTCTAATAAGACTTGTCTTGCAAATCTCAATTCCCGTTTCCTTTGAGTTTTAAAGCCCAGTTTGAATCAAATATCTCACTCCATTCATTGATCAATATTTTAGCCGACTATCACGACTTTTCAGTGGAGAAATGAATGGAGTTACTCAAGGCCGAAAACTGAATACATAACAGTAAAATCACATCGATATTCATCAGATATAGATCTATAATTAGTCTCTTTTAGTGCCCAATGTAAAATATTTTTCTTAAAACAACGACATGAAGCAAATGAATTGAAAATATGTCGCACTGCATTCAATTTTGTTTCTTGGGATTCGCATCAAACAATTTCGAACTTTCAGATTGGGTCAACTGAGATTAGATGCAAACTCTCCTTGTTAAGTAAAATAATCAAGCCAAACTCACTTATGAACATTCTAACTGAATATATCTCTCTCAAAAGAAAAAACGAAGGCACTCAAAAGCAATTGCATGTGCCCAGGCTTCACCTGATCAGTCCTAAAATAAAAGTAGAGCAGTATATCCAGTTCTGCCCATCTAACCTGCTCAGGAGGTAGAAACTGACACCGCTTAAACAACCTGTACCCCTGCTCGACAGTGCCAAGGAGGGAGGTTCACACCCCATTTAAACAGCCTGCACCACAGTGCCCGGGAGGTAGGTGCTGACATCGCTTAAACAGCCTGCACCCTTGCAACACAGTGCCCGGAAGGTAGGTTCCAACACTGCTTAAACAGCCTGCATCACAGTGCCGGCAGGTAAGTTCCGACATCGCTTAAACAGCTGCACTCCTGCAGCACAGTGCCGGCAAATAGGTTGCGACACTGCTTAAACAGCTACACCCCTGCAGCACAGTGCCTGGCAGGTAGGTTCCGACACCGCTTAAACAGCTGCACCCCTGTAACACAGTGCCAGCAGATAGGTTGGGACACTGCTTAAACAGCTGCACCCCTGCAACACAGTGCCGGTATGTAGGTTGGGACACTGCTTAAACAGCTGCACCCTTGCAACACAGTGTCGGTAGATAGGTTTCGACACCGCTTAAACAGCTGCACCTCTGCAACACAGTGCCAGCAGATAGGTTTCGACACCACTTAAACAGCTGCACCACTGCAACACAGTGCCGGCAGATAGGTTTCGACACCGCTTAAACAGCTGCATCCCTGCAGCACAGTGCGGGCAGATAGGTTGCGACACCGCTTAAACAGCTGCAGCAAAGGGCCGGCAAATAGGTTGTGACACTGTTTAAACAGCTGCACCCCTGCAGCATAGTGCCTGGCAGGTAGGTTCCAACACCCCTTAAACAGCTTCACCTCTGCAACACAATGCCGGCAGATAGGTTTCAACACCACTTAAACAGCTACAGTGCCGGCAGATAGGTTTCGACACCACTTAAACAGCTACACCTCTGCAACACAGTCCCGGCAGATAGGTTTCGACACCACTTAAACAGCTGCACCCCTGCAGCACAGTGCCCGGCAGATAGGTTTGGACACTGCTTAAACAGCTGCACCTCTGCAACACAGTGCCGGCAGATAGGTTTTGACACCGCTTAAACAGCTGCACCTGTGCAACACAGTGCCGGCAGATAGGTTTCAACCCCGCTTAAACAGCTGCACCTCTGCAACACAGTCCCGGCAGATAGGTTTCGACAACACTTAAACAGCTGCTCCCTTGCAGGATAGGGCTGGCAGGTAGGTTTTGATACCACTTAAACAGCTGCACCCCTGCAACACAGTGCCCGCAGATAGGTTTCAACACCACTTAAACAGCTACAGTGCCGGCAGATAGGTTTCGACACCACTTAAACAGCTACACCTCTGCAACACAGTCCCGGCAGATAGGTTTCGACACCACTTAAACAGCTGCACCTCTGCAACACAGTGCCGGCAGATAGGTTTTGACACTGCTTAAACAGCTGCACCTCTGCAACACAGTGCCGGCAGATAGGTTTCAACCCCGCTTAAACAGCTGTACCTCTGCAACAAAGTCCCGGCAGATAGGTTTCGACAACACTTAAACAGCTGCTCCCTTGCAGCATAGGGCGGGCAGGTAGGTTTCGATACCACTTAAACAGCTGCACCCCTGCAGCACAGTGCCGACAGATAGGTTGCGACACCGCTTAAACAGCTGCACCTCTGCAGCACAGTGCCGGCAGATAGGTTTTGACCCCACTAAAACAGCTACACCCCTGCAGCACAGTGCCAGCAGATAGGTTTTGACACCGCTTAAACAGCTGCACCCCTGCAACACAGTCCCGGCAGATAGGTTTCGACACTACTTAAACAGCTGCACCACTGCAGCACAGTGCCGGCAGATAGGTTGCGACACCGCTTAAACAGCTGCACCCCTGCAGCACAGTGCCCAGCAGTTAGGTTGCAACACTGCTTAAACAGCTGCACCCCACAACACAGCGCAGGCAGATAGGTTTCAACACCACTTAAACAGCTGCACCCCTGCTGTACAGTGGTCGGCAGATAGGTTCCGACACTGTTTAAACGGCCTTCTTTCTCTCTCTTTTTCTCTCTCTCTCTCTGAAACAGTGCCTTCTGTGAGGCTTGGACCCGGAGCCTCATCAACTGAAGACCCAAATTTAATCGAGCCAGTAAGAAGAGATTGATCGATAAAGACTTCAAGCTAATTATTTGATCAAAATGCAGCAGGTTCAGGTTCTGAAAGCTGATCCCAAGGCCTGATAACAAAGAATTACGGACCTGTTTGATATGGTTGGACTAAACACGATGAACTGGTCCACATATTTGAATTGTAACCGATGTTAAACAAATGTCATGGGATGTGAAGTCAGCTGACATGAAATATCTCGCAACGATGGCCATAAATGAGTGAGTGCCATTGACACAAAAAAAGAAAAAAGAAACGATAAACAAAGCATTTTGTTGGATAATGTTTTCGCTGTTTTCTTGGTTTCAATAATAAAATTATCATTGATTTACATGGCAACGCAATTGAACCTTTTTGATTGGCTGTTCAACAATGCGTTTCAACGTAAATCGTACGTTGAACTGCGTTGCTATACTTGAGTTATTGATTGGTTAACAGGTAAATGCGTTGCACTGCAGTTCAACGTGTATCGAAAGTGGGCTTTGATTGGATTTTCGAAATTCGCGTTGGAAAACTAATGCGTATTACGTGCGTTTTCAATGCGTTTTCAACGCGAATTCGACAAGGACAAATAGATGGGCGGTAGTGTATCAGTGACATTGCCAAATTTTAATGTTTTCATAGGTAAAATTATTGCATTTTTATGGTGAAACCAAAGATCTCAAGTAGAGCATACTGTGCTCACAAACAGTGATTGAGTACAATTCAGTTATTTCACTGATAGATAGATAGATAGATAGATAGATAGATAGATAGATAGATAGATAGATAGATAGATAGATAGATAGATAGATAGATAGATAGATAGATAGATAGATAGATAGATAGATAGATAGATAGATAGATAGATAGATAGATAGATAGATAGATAGATAGATAGATAGATAGATAGATAGATAGATAGATAGATACGTTTTGCCTTGCATGTCGTCTAATTTTCAGACCTGCAAAATAGAGTTTTGGATAAATTTCCGTAACAATTTAAATTGGTCAAACTATTTTAAGGGACCAAATTGTCTCGTATTTAATTGTCCTGGATCTATTTGAATGCTTTCATCGAGAGAAACCCCACTTTGCAGCATGTCCTGTACATTTTTTACTTTGTGATAGTTACTGACTGCATGTATGCCCCACTAACATTACAATGTACAACGAATCAACGAATGCATTAAACTATACTTACAGCTTCGTTTTTCGCCCATCTTTTCGTCTATATCTTGTCGCTACCTCGTGAATCGCGCCGTTTATAATGAACAACATCGTACACAGAATACAATACCAGAAACTTAAAATAAGAAAGTAAAAAAATTAAAACACCGAAATCAAAATGACATAACACAAAACACAATGTCAAATATAGGCTTCCGTAGGTCGGGATCTGTACTTTACGGAAGCCTATATGTGACATTGTGTTTTGTGATATGCCGTTTTGATTTCGGTGTTTTAACTTTTTACTTTCGTATTTTGAGTTTTTTGTTATGTGTTCTGTGTACGATGTTGTTCATTTTACACGGCGCAATTCACGAGGTAGAGACAAGATATAGACGAAAAGACGGGCGAAAAACGAAGCTGTAAGTATTTTAATGCATTCATTGTACATGTAATGTTAGTAGGGTATTTAAAATTTGAAATCCGCGCAGACGGTAACTACCACACAGTAAAAAATATACAGGTCATGCTACAAAGGGTTCTCTCTCTCTCTCTATCACTCTCTCACTCTCTGTGAAAGTATTGAAATAGACCAAGGACAATTCAATACAACACAATTTGGTCCCTTATAATAAATTGACCAATTTAAACTGTTACGGAAATTTGTTCTTAGATTTTATTCTGTAGGTATGATGCAGTGCACTCGAAATTAGACGACATGAAAGGCAAAACGTATCTATCTATCCATATATCTATTTACGTACATGTATATTTACTGTATATATTTATCTATCCATCCATATATTAATCCATCTATATATGAGTGTATCTGTCTTTCTGTAAATACTCAATCACTGTTTGTGAGCGCAGTGTGTCTTTGGTTTTACCATAAAAATGCAATAATTGTACCTATTAGACCTTAAAATTTGGTAGTTTCACTGATATCAAATCAACTTTTCTTTTCTAAAAACAACTTTAATTGTTGTTTAAATGCATGTATATTATATGAACCAGTCAACAAAACACAACGCAGAAAAACATATATTTGTGCATCCGAAGATGTTTTACTATTAATACTGAATAATATTCATAATTTATCATTTTTATTTTCAGGTAAAATCATGTCTCTGCAAGATTAATGTGGTCATTTTGTTACACAGTGTGGAGTTGTTAATTTTGTTCCATCATACCTCCATCAAATGAAAGGCCAATCTAGAGTACAAATAATTCTGGTATATTTTGACAAATGATAAAGTTTGTGTATCATTGATTTACATTATGTGAAAGACAATTAATATGTATCCTAAACACACAAAAAACAAAAACAACAAACATAATCACAACAACGACTTCAGCATTCAGAACCCATCTCATATTTAGATGTTTTGAACTAATCTAGATAGCGCCAGATGATCTACGTTGTGACCTAGGCACATAGAATTGTGCCTCTGCAACCCATTTTAGACACACAGCTGCAGACTCAGATGTTGGATTTACATCTTCATGTTTGGAAACTGTGTTTTCAATCAGCAAAAGAGACATGGCAGGAAATGCTGAGGCGGCTTGATACGCTTTTTAAAGACCTGAGAGATACAGGATAATTTCAAGACACTAACCCCATATTATGTTGAATGTATCCAACTCTGTTTTATTGATATCATTAAGCAGAACTAGATAGAAGCGCCCAAAACAGATGAGTATGACCAAGAAATGCCACAAGAATAGACCAGAAACTAACCCATGAAACCAGAGGGGAAGATACAAAGAACACTGACAGCCACACGACAACATAATTAAAGTAAAGCAACCAGCTCTCTATACCTCAGCAAGATGACAACAAGCTAGAAAGGACAATAAGAAGTAAACTAAAAAGCAAAGACCCAACACAATGGGAGCCGCAACAAACAATGCATCATCAAAACAGAATCACCACCTCAGAACGGACAGCAGCTGAGGCCACTGGGGGTGGAAACATCTATGTGTCTTCTTTTGTGGATGTATTTTTTTCTGTATTGTGTTTGCTATGCCTTTGTGCGCGTCTGTTTATATGTGCCTTGTGGTCACCTGCTGGGAAGGGACTGACCTCTTGTCTCTCGCTTGTGTTGTCTAACTGTGAGTTTGTCACTTTCCCATTGGTATCCTGGGTCAGGTGTGGTACTTGATGGTATCGATTCCTGATCTTTGCACCCTTACTTACTTTGATCCACATCTGAACTAAGATTGAGGTTGGCGCTGCGAAGCTGGTTTAAGCCCTCTAGTAAAATATTTTACTGACCTTTCCAAGGCAGTATTTCTTATGTGAATCATTTGTGTTATTAATACCATGTGTTTGTCATACTTTCGCGTCTGTTTATTTCTGCTGTGTGGTCACCTGCTGGGAAAGGCTGACCTCTTGACTCCTGTTTGTGATGTTTAATTGTGTTTTATCACTTTCCCTTGTGGTATCCTGGGTCAGGTGTGGTATTTGATTGTATCGTTTCCTGATCTTTGGCGTCTTTGTTACTTAGATATATTTTACTGGCCAAATATGTGCCCTAGTTGCCGCCATTGTTAAAACACAAGGAGTGTTTAGCTCACATGGTGGCATTTTAGCTTGTGTAAAACTGGAATCTCCATTTAATAAGAGCGCAGAGAAAATGTTGATATACATGAAGGATAGCCCGATATACTATACTCAATGGTCACATTGAGTTTGAAACACTGGTAGATCAAGTTGATGTAACAACATATAAAGAAATGTATAGTAAGAAGACGTGTTTTAATGAATTTCTGGTAATACTGAGCCTTATAAAACCCAAGAACTGATTTTGAAACGTCAATAAATGTGTTCATTGGACTTAGACCTACTGAAAAAAACTCGGAAACACTCACGTTTTGCTTTATATACATGTACCAGTGAACACAAGTTCTATTAACTAATTTCACCTGCAGTAGATTTGCTTAATATGATGAAAGTGGTGGTAGGAAATTAGAAGGTTTGCTTTGATGGTTCCAATTTAAAGCCTTATCTATAAATGAGAGGGTGTGGGCCTGATGCTGTGTCTGCTGTCAGGCCCACCAGGGTTTAACTGTTTAATTTCTTTTGCTACTGTATTCCGTTATATGTACTGTTGGGTCCTTATCTTTGTTTTATCACCTTTTCAAATCTTGATTTATATATACCTGGAGACGATTCATGGATAAGTTAGGGATCTTTCATGCGAAACCAAACATATATGTGGCTTTATCCTCATCAGAATTAAGGGTAAGGTTGGTACTGTGAAACTAGTTTAAGCCCTCCATTAATTTTCTTACTGACCATTCCAAGGTGGTTTTCTTGTGTGAATCTTTTTATGTGTTTGTCTTTGCTATATTGTCTTGTCTGTGTCATGCAGCCTTGTGGTCACCTGCTAGGAAATAGCTGACTTCTTGGCTCTCATGAATCCAATGTTTTAGTGTATTTGTCACTTTCCCATATGGTATCTTGGGTCAGGTGTGGTACTTGATTGTATCGATTCCAGAACTTTGACTCAGGACTTCCCTACTTTGCATTGCATACACATGTCAGACGCACAACACTTTGAAGCTTTTACATCATCCATAGAAGAGCAACGAAATGTAATCCTAAATAATTTTATTTTTAAAAACTTGTATTTGCTTAACATATGAAATTAGCAATAGTTGTCGCACAAATTAACCGTTACACGTACTCTGTGTGTTGGCTCACCAGGATTCAACTTTTGGTTTTCATTTCCTCCAGTGTTTCAGTAGCGATGTGAAATGTCAGAGTAAGCGTTGTTTCTGTTAACTCTTCATATCTTTGAATCACCATGGTTTTACCTATGATTCCTTTGTTGCCTGTGTTGATTTATTGATGAGTTGGAAACCTCCATGTCGGCCATTCAAATACATGTTTTAGAATCACATCGAAAGTGAGGATTAGGACTGAACCCTCGTAAAGTTAACTTAAATCCACTAGTATCGCATTAGTGACCATTCGAAGTTGATGCTTTGCTGTGGTACTTGCTGTTCTGTGTTATCATTTAATTGTCTTATTTTAAGACACAATTTTTGTTCAGTTACGAATTCAGAGTCACCACCTGTTTGGAAAATAGCTGCTTACTCGGTTCATTATTTGTCATTTGTTAACGCCCATCAATCTCGTTGTGACTCTTTTACCTTGTGGTTTTATGGGCAGGGTTCTAAGGCGATGGTTTCTGTTGTTGTTGACTTTTTGTTTATTGTTACTCCCATTGTGGGAGTCTGTATTTGTTCTATGTTTCATTGTACGTTACTTTATGTCCATTCCAGTATTGCAATCATCTTGATGGGGAAGAGGGAGCTGTTTGCTTTGCTTAATTTGTCTTCCTGGTGTCTGGTGATGGTTGAGGGGCTCTTCCTCGCGGTGCCATGGGTTTGTCTGCGGTTTGTAATTGTGGTATTTCCTGATCATACTCACTTACTATTTTAGAATCTAATTGTATCCGTTCCTGGCATTGCTTTGCTTAATTTCCAAGTAAATAGATATTTGGTTTATTTAGATGTATGAAATCATCATTCTGAATTAAGTTAATACAGATTTCTTCAAGGTTCAATGTACATTACTTGAAATTTTGATGAGATGAACGTATGATTTCAATTTAAATTAAGAGAAACATAGATGGATTGGCAGAAATGTTTTTGCATTCTGACTTCGATTCGACGTACTTTGGCTACACAGTTACAACAAAGTAATTAGTATACATGAAACGGGGGGTGGGGTGTTTTGACAAAGAACAAGAATTTCAGGGAAGTTGGTGCTGCACCTCCTGGGGGAAGAGAGACAAAGTCATTGGGCCTTTATTTATGAAGGATAAGATAATGGTCGTGGGTCGAGGTGTTGACCAATTAGAACTTGGTTTCAGTTTAGTTCAATGTCTCGGAACCAACACAGGATTTTGAGGAGATGCCTCATGCACGCTTTGGTGATTGAAGACACAATATTTAACGAGATCTTGAAGGTGGACATAAAAATGGCAATGTCAATGGAGCTTGAAATTTAATTCGACTTCATCAGATTAAGATGCGTGCTGACTCAATATGTTGAGAGGATGCCTTATGTTTGATAGTGTTAGGCCTTTTGGTTGAAGAGAGCACAAGGGTTTACATACAAATATAAAAATACCAATCTTTGGAGCTTGTTAAATATAGGTCAAGGTCACTGGTTTAATGTGCTAGCCAGTTCAGCATTACGAGCAGATACTTTACAGAAGTTTGATGGTGATATGCATTAAAATAAAAATCACATTTGATGCTCTTTTATTAAAATAAACTTTTTACTTTTTGCCTTAGGACTTGTTCTTTACAAGTAAGTCGTTAGTGCCAGGTTTCGTTAGTCGTTCAGTGTACCTGCATCAATTTTGTTATTCTTGTAAAGTAAAGGTAAATTGTGTAAATTGTGACCAGTAGTCTTCACGCCAAATATGAGAAGTTGCCTAGTACAATCTTTGACATATGAGCCTCATCATGAGAAAACCTTTCCTTGCGGATTTCTAACAGGTCCAACTCAAACTTGGATGTGTATCTATAGACAAATAAATGTTTATATAGAAAAATGAACTGATCAAAGAGGTGTTCAATACAAACTGAATTAATTTTTACACATATAGAAAACAAAGGCACAGATTAGCTGTGCATCCACTGGTAAACTGATAAAGCATTGAAACAGTGACAATTAACCTTATCGCTAGACATCTCGTTTTCGAATTTCGAATTATCCAACTTTCTATTTTGGACTCGAATTGACCTTCTAAGCTACAAAAGCCTGCATTAATGAAGAAAAAGATCAGCTCTAGCAGTGTATTGTTAAGTAATAAATCACTGTTAGGATGTCGGTTGTAAAGAAGATCAAATCATGAGCGCATAGCATGAGTGATTTATCTTCGTACAATTGACCGACAAACAGTAAATTATTATTCAACAATTCAAGCAATAGAGCTGATCTATTTTGATTTTAACACGCAACGAACGACGAAAATACATTTGAAGTCTTCAGCTTCTTCTAACTTTCCGTATTTGCACTGAGGAAATCCCGCCAATAGTTGGATTATGTCGCATATATTACATGTATAAGTTACATCTTTCCAGCGTAAAAACGACGTTTCACCGTCTAACGCCATGACTGACGTCATTTTCAGCAGCAAATGACGTCAGCTAGCGCGCGTTTTCCTCGCACTTTTAAAGCTGTTAATTATTGTTTGATATATCACGTTTTAGGCGAGGTGTGTTAGGGTCTTGAAATAAGATATTAAACTTTAAAAATTGTGTTGACCAGCATGTTAGCTCACATCTAATCGGTGCCTTTTTGTTCTCACATTTCAAAGTGCAGTTTTTCTTATGACGTGGCTCATATATGAATTTGCATATATATGTATGTTTTGTGTATGATGCTGTGCATCATTTTAAACAACACAATTCATAGGGGTAGAACCAAGCTGGAAACAATAAAGGGAGAGAAGAAAGACAAACGTAAAAGTATTTTAATGCATCATGTGTAACGTTTGTTTTACATTCGATATCGATGCAGCTGATAAATATCTCTTTCCAAAAAGTCTACTGTAGGTTTTCCCTTCAACCAAGCTATCTGTGTAAGTATTCAAATAGATCTATGACAATTCTGTACATGACAGTTTGACCCATTTTAATTTTAACAATTTATTTATTCTGAGTATTTATTATGTAGGTCGCAGTGCAATAAAAAATTAGATGGCATTAAATGCAAAACGTATCTATCTATCACTCAATCTATTTCCACCGCCTTCCCATATCCAATACGCTATCAATTGTCTGTCTGTCTGTCTGTATGTTTGTCTGCTGTCAAAATTTGAAGGGGAACTGAGATGCATTTTTATCATAGAACTAGCATGCGAAACCCCAAAACCAAAATACAATATACAAAAGTTTAAACACAAAAAACAAATTAAAAAGCTGAAAGTTTAAACGCAAAAGACAAAAGACAATAAAGGAAAGAACCTTTTCTGAAGACAACATTTAAAACACAAAAGGCAAAACACAAAAGATGAAGTAAAAAGCCAAAGACAAAAGTTAAATCAATAAACTGCGTAGCGCTGTCGGTAACGTGTCTGGCTACAGATGCGTGTCTGACTGCAGATCCAGGGGTCGCGAGTTCGATCCCGGCCCGGTCCCATACTTTCAAGGAGATTGATCACGAAATAATTTCTACGGTCATTCTCCTCCCTTCCGCTGATTCATTCAAGAAGGGTTGTTGTCAGTTACAAGCGAAAGTATGTGCACAAATTACTGGTTAACCGCTTGTTCAAGTCTGCCCAGGAAAAAGTGTGGTTAGGTGAACTGACCGTCCCGCAATGACCATAGATGTTGACTTGGGACGTAAAGCAACAAAACCAACCAACCAAATCAATAAAAGAAAGTATATAAGTACACATATAGCCTTGCAATGTAACGGTTGTCTGTTCACGCCACCACATAAGACTGACAGACAGACATACACGCAGGCAGGCATGCAGATAAGAAGACAGACATATAGACAGACAGACAGACAGACAGACATGTAGATAACCCTAAGAAACTTATAGGGTGGTGGATGGGTATAGGGTAGACAATGGAAAACAGCTTTATGTACATAGCGGAATCTAGGGTGAAGAGCCTCTCCCTGGTGATCTCGACCACTGTCCGTTCTAATGCATTGATTATGTTGTTGTTAATTCATTATTCCTTGTTTCTCCCATTGTGATTAGGGACATTGTATTGTTTTCTAATTCTGTGGTGAAGTTCGTAGTGATTTTA
Source organism: Loripinus fragilis (assembly GCA_964019695.1). Lineage (NCBI taxonomy): Eukaryota > Metazoa > Mollusca > Bivalvia > Lucinida > Lucinidae > Loripinus > Loripinus fragilis. The sequence continues at coordinate 46,256,869 of OZ026531.1, forward strand.
TTCATTAGTTTTGCAGTCATTTTTCTGAGGAAAAGAGCCAGAAAACTGACTGATTAACTTTGAATGCTTTCTTGCTGTCATGTGACTGTCTGTGTACTTTTCACTTCATCATAGTGATTGTGGATTTTCCGTGTAATACTTGTTTTCTTATACAGACAGAAAAACAGACATACTGACAGGCGGAAAGACAGACAGACAGGCGGACAGACAGGTGAATAAACTCAAGCATTTTATTTTTATTTTTGTAGGCGGGTGGGGGGAGGGGTTGTGGATATAGGGTAGACGGTAGAAAAATTCCTTTAGGCAGACAGAAAGGTAGATAAACCCAAGAATTTAATATGGCAGTGGGTGTGACGTTTGAAAAAAGCATTTATACTGACTGACAGACTGACTGTCAGATAACTTCAAGATAGATAGATAGATAGATAGATAGATAGATAGATAGATACGTTTTGCCTTTAATGCCATCTTATTTTCTATTGCACTGTATCAGATCTAGACCTACAGAATAAAATCTCAGAATTAATTTCTGTAACAATTTAAATGTATCAAACTATTATAGTGAGTCAAACTGTATTATATTGATTAGTACTGGGTGTGTGTGACTACTTTCACAGTTAGAACACAGTATGTAGCATAATCAAACGGAAAACCTCCGGTAGACTTTTTGGCTTTGATAGTAATCGGCTGCATCGATTTTAAATATATAAAAACTAACATTACGATGGAAGAATTAAAATACTTATACTCTCGTCTTTCTTTCCTCGTTTGTTCTCCATCTTGGCTCTGACTCGTGAATTGCGCCGTTTAAAATGTGCAACAGTGTACACAAACAGAGAACTCAACATACAAAAAGGAATAGTCAAAACGCCGAAATCAAAAGGACATAACACAAAACACAATGTCACATATGTGACATTGTGTTTTGTGTAACATCTTTTTGAGTTATGTGTGTTAAATTTTGAGTTTTCTTGATTTGCGTTTCTTATTTCGTGTTCTTTGTACGATGTTGTAGAGCCAAGATGGAGAAGAAAGAATTGAAGGAAGACAAAGATGTAAGTATTTTAATGGATCCATCGTGAAATTGTTTTTTATATCTGAAATTCGTGCAGCTGGTAGCTATCACAAAGTCAGATATTTATAGGCTTTGCTACATTGTGCCGCCTCTCTCTGTAAAATCATTCAAACAGCTCAAGGACAATTCAATACGAGACAGTTCAGTCCTTTATAGTAGTTTGACTAATTAAAATTGCTATGGATATAGAATTTATTTTGTTTGTCTGGCGCAGTTCAAATAGAAAATTAGAAGATATGAAAGGAAATCTATCTATCTATCTATCTATCTATCTATCTATCTATCTATCTATCTATCTATCTATCTATCTATCTATCTATCTTTGTTTGTTTGTTTGTTTGTTTGATTTGATTCTTTACGTCCACTCAACAATCTTTCAGTTATGCGGGACGGGTCTTCCTGGGTTGAACCAGTACTAAGCTAGGATAAATGTGTCTTGCTCAAGGACCACAACGCAGTGACGCCGGTGAGGCTCGAACCCGCGGCCCTTCGGTCTCGAGTCAAGCACTCTACCACTGAGCCACTGCGCTCCCTATATCTATCTATCTGCCTGCCTGCCTGCCTGCCTGCCTGCCTGCCTACCTATATCTATCTATCTATCTATCTATCTATCTATCTATCTATCTATCTATCTATCTATCTATCTATCTATCTATCTATCTATCTATCTATCTATCTAATTACGTATATATATGTCTTTTATATTTTTGTCATCTTTGTATCCACCCATTCACCTACCAGTCCAAGGATTCTCATACAATGAGATGCTGTTCGTGTATCTTTGGTGCACATTTCTTAGAACTGCAAGACATTTAATATCTATCCTCAAAAAGAAGATGAAAAAAAACAACAACAACGATATCAGCATTCCTCATCTGAGCAAAGCGTTAAGACCTAGATTGGTAAAATAGAGTACAGTGGTCGATGTATCAGTTATCGCACTTTGTAACGACATAAAGCTACGAGTACCACGTGCCAATGTATGAATGATATTGTGCAAAGCTGTAAATGTCGATACAAAATGAAATAATCTGGATTTTGTATTTCATTTTGCGTCAATTTCATGTGATCGATTCCAAATGAAATAATTTCTTCATTTTGCGCTGATAGTAGGCATACTTTATTTTACTTTGTTTAGCGTAGATGGCATGAGGTCTGTTCTAAACGATACACATTTTGTTTCATGCTATGATAGATGAAAATTATTCTAATTTTGATGAACATGGTTGAATTTTGAAATTTCGGTGAGGTTTTTTAAAATCAATACTGACGTTCGATTTCGCCTATTCTTCCAATTCTTAGGCTAGCATTTTCGTGATTACAACGAAAACATATTAAGGAATAAATGAAATTTTCGATGTTTGAATGTAATGAATTAGTCGAAAATTGATTTCCCTTGTTTTGCTATGCTCCGATAGGTAAGTAACCGTGTTAAGAAACCACGAGAAAGTTGAGTTTAAGATTTGAAATGGTCATTCAGCTGTGGAACGACTGACTAGCAAGACGTGTTTTATCGAGAAGAACTATGTCGTTAGATAGTACACTACGGACAGTGAATAACGGACATGTACAGAATCGACATCGGTGGAAATTTGAGGGAGATGTTGTTTGAGCCAGCAGAGGTTCAAAGGCCATATGCCAAAGTATCAGCGCCATGTACTTATGGTTATTCTGATTCTGTTAATCAACGTATGTGGGGTGGGGCAGGTCAGGCCCCATGAACATTTCTTGAACAGAGATACACACACACACACACATACCGGTGCACCAGCTTTGGTTCCTTTTGAGCTTATTCAGAAATAACAGTCGTACAACGAGGTATCGTCGGACCTGGTTGTGCTAGTAGAGACGCGAACAACATCAGAAGAAACTGCCCTTTCACCAAGAACGAACTACCAGAGAAATGAGACCTTCTCTATGGAAGATTCCAAGCCCATGGAATTTTAAGATGAGTATTGTATTTTTCATTTTGAAACGGGGCCAACAATTATATTGATTTTGGCAGGTTCAAGACAATCCGATTTGGATGGAATTCATTACCATAAAACTATGTCTGATTTTAAAAGAAAGTTCATTTGTACATGAAGCAGTTTATGATATTTTGGAAAAGGTCTGATTTAAAAATGTGAAAATGTTTTTTTTTGTAATTCCATTCAATGCTTCAGTTCAAAATAATGGCAAAAGAGGTTGCTTGCTAAAGGTTTTATACCAAGAGCTTAGTTTGAAAATGTTTATTGGGATCAGTACATATTTTGGAGTCGCTTGGGACCGTTTGGAACTCTGTGGGGTTTATTTTTAGCATACCTCAAGAGGGGTTGATAAGGGAAAGTCTTCATTGCGAGATATACGCCAGTATTGGGTGGATCCCTGTTACGAAAGTTGTGGCGTCAAAACTTTGCGGCGTCAAAATATCATATGAGTACAGTTACATGTAAAGAGTCTGTTTCGCAAATTATGACAATGTGCATTTGTATTGACATTAATAAAGCGAGGTCATGGATTTTCTACATTATGGTTTCCCAAGAGAACCTGGAACTGTATCCTTTCTGTGAAAAGACAAGTTTCCTCAAATGTACTTAGTATTTACATTCAATAGACATATTGATGTGTTTGTACGTTAAACAGGGTGTCGTATGGCTCCTGTGCTAAAAAAAAAAAAAAGAAAAAAAAAAAAAAAGCTTAAAGTTTTCTGATGAAGTAGTTGTGTGATGTATATAGAGTTTTCAATTATTAAAGCATAATTTGAGCAAGCAGAGTGCAAATGCTTCACAGAAAATGGCATAGTACATAAAGGATATATTAATCCAGAATTGCAAGATTTAGCCATGCAGTTTTTCAGATTTTCGTCAGGCATGCCATTCATTTAAAAATCGTTTGGCTGCCGCGGATATTTTGGATAGAGTAGATTTTTTTATCATACGTCACAGAAAGATATGACTAAGGGGTTATCTTAGGCTTTAGTAAGCGGGGATTTTTAGAAATTGAATATTTTGTATCAGAACATGATACTTAATTGGCATTTTAATAATAATAATAATAATAATAATAATAATAATAATAATAATAATAATAATAATAATAATAATAATAATAAAACGTAGCGAACGCATTTACGTTTTGATGTAGGACTAGAATGTTTTTTACTGTTTGTCTCACCTATTACTTTGGTCAGTAGAATGTTAAGAAAAGCGGAGAGGTGCAAGGCTAAATGCGTTTTAATATTTCCAGAGTGTAATCGGCCAACATTTGGCATAAAAGAAGGAAACGTGCATTCTTTCATAGTATATTTGATGTATTTGCCTAAAGAGAAGCAGTTTTTCATACCATACTTAAATGGTATTGATATGTTTCGTAATGCAAATGTAACATGTAATACGGTGTTATACTTGTAAAATAGTGAAGACAATGTGTAGAAGTCTCGCTTCGTTAAGCGGTTATGGCGTATGCCTTAAAAAATTGCTATTGGCTGTTATTGGCGAATAGGTTCGGCTCATTCTCTAAATTTAAGCATTTAACATGTTTGTTATACTTTTAAATTTTTGAAGCCATCGTTTAGATGTTGTCTCGCTTCGTTAAGCGGTTATGGTGTATGCCTTTCTATTTGCTGGTATCGGCAATTATGTAGTATGTGCGTGCATCGGCGCATTAACATTCAGCATATTTGTCATACTTGTAAATTTAAAAGACATCGTGTAGGAGTTGTCTCGCTTAGTTAAGCGGTTATGGCGTATGCCTTTCTATTTGCTGGTATCGGCGAATAGGTCATGCGTGGGGGTATCAGTGCATATGGCTTAAAAATTAACATGTTACAGGTTGTTATACTTTTTAATTTTTTTAAGACGATGTGTAGGAGTTGTCTCGCTTTGTGAAGGATTTATGGCGTATGCCTTTCTATTTGCTGGTATAGGCGAACGTGTCTTGTGTGCGGATATCAGTGCATATGGTTTAAAAATTAACATGTTATATGTTGTTATACTTTTTAATTTTTTTAAGACAATGTGTAGGAGTTGTCTCGCTTTGTGAAGGGTTAATGGCGTATGTCGTTCTATTTGCTGGTATAGGCGAATATGTCTTGTGTGCATAGTTGCATATGTTTTAAAATACTGTTTTGAAAAATACACACTGATTATTACAATGACTGACTGACAATTTCTATGGCACGTTAAGGTAGCTTACAAAGAGAAGACCAGGATAATAATTCCTCTGAAGTGAATTCTTATCTGAATCTGTTCTTTGAAGCGATTGTGTCATTCAATATTTGTATACCTACGGCGACGTTGGTCTGAGAGGTAATCGACGTCGATTTAACGTTTGTTTTTGACGTACTTAGTCTGCTTAGTGTTTGCATGCATTAGATAGAGCGAGGTGAACTGGGAACGATACAGGGGCTATCTATGGTGACAATGCGTTTATTTTTTCAGAGCCTAGCAGTTAAAATAGAGAAGCTACTTGGCGTCACGGCGGACAAGGGTCGTCCTGCTATCCGAGTCACTCATAAAGAAAGAGCTGATAGAACGAATGCATCCTATAAGCGAGGAATTAATCGTTGAAGAAGTTATGGACTTGAAAGTAAGGATGTGTTGGCCAACTCGGTGTGTCATATGGCTTTATATATTAGTATATCTCGTTCAGTCTGCTAATACTGAATACAAAGTCCCTTAACAAACGCATATTATAGTATTAAGGGTGCTCATGCAATGTTTTATTTCAAGTCTCCTACGGAATCTAAATTAGAACAAAATATTTCAGAGGCAGAGAAATGGAAATGATCTATGTCTATTAAGAAAAAGAACCTATACTTGTAACCAGTGAGCTGCTTTTAAAATCATATAGAAATTGTTTATTGAGAACACTCTTAAATCAGAGAATGATTTCTGCATTACTTGAAAGCCTATTCGGATCTTCTCAGGAGTCATAAACTGTTGAAATTGAAATACAGCGATGTAGTGTTTAACAGTGTATACATACATGAGCCTGTTTATTATATTGTCTAGTAAAACAGACAAATACAGAGACGGTACATGGATTCTAATAGCAAGAATTAGTACGATTATTTTCCGTTTTTGAAACTGGAGCAATATTTCCTATGGGCAAATATTGCCGAGGATTCAGATTTTAAAATAATTTCTAATCTGAGTGCAATCAAAACTGGTTATAAAGTAAGCAAAGAAAAAAAATGTCATATAGTAAAATGAAAAATTAGATCGTGTATCCACAACACTGATATGATTCAGTACTGTTTGCACTCATTGAGATCTGGTTGTGACTGATGCAGTCATGACAGATTTTTCAAGTGGAGTAGTCTGAGGCGCTCATCCTGAGCACAAAGCACTCAGTGACCCCCTATATATTCTATATAAAGCCGCCATCTTGTATTGAGGGAAAAATCGAGAGCATTGGTGTGCAGTATCGATCAGGGTCTACTGATAAAGTGTATTAGAGCAGACGATAAAATTTATTTTTGTAGAATACTTTATTCATACCTGTTTGACCTTGTTAAAAGTGCAGAGTTTTCCGATATTTGATCAGTTATTCTACAAACAGCGACCAGTCAAGTTCTCCATCACTGTCCATATAACAGATACAGGTACGTTGAAGCAGACGACTTTTTTTTTCACAAATATTTCACCATCAGGTGAAAATCTATAGGTGGGTGTTTAACTCTTTGCCCGCTAATGGCGATTATTGTCGTCTGCTGATAAATTTTGCAAACAGTTTGGTCCCTGATCAGGCCTGACAAAACGTCAGACAATTGTGTATTACAGATTTTGTTTTTACAAAGTTGAGTTTTAAACGAATGCAAAATTACCTTGCATGCAAAGAGTTAGAAAGCACACCAGGGAAAAGGGTCAGTTGCGCAAATGGCTATAAAGGTTGTTTTCCCACTGTGCAGCTCTTTTTGTACTCGTCTTTTGTATAATTTAGATCAAGTTGAGACATGTTTTTGCTATATATACTGATTACAACACTTTTCATCTATAAAAGTAATACTTTTTTTTATCAATACGCTCATTCATCGAAAAGAATTCAAACCAGACGAATATACAATACTTGCGATACAGGTAAATTGTTGATAAATTGTTCTCTAACGTCGTACAGGTATTATTCATTCAAGATGAGGTTTAATTCCCTTCCCCTGTTGAATATAAAATTAACAGAAAATCGTTTGTTCTTCTTAATGGATCAGGCAGTTTTTGAATGTGTAAAAAGGATTTATCTACAAGATGATATTAATTTTATACAATAAACATGTCGCTTTAACTCTTAGCTGCTGATAATCTTTGCAAACAGTTTGGACCCAGATAAAGCCTAACAAAAGTGTCAACCTGTTGTACACTGGCGTAAAACTATCGGTTTTCATATATTTTTTCAATTTATCCATATATACATTTGCATAAACAGACGATTTTTTCACAAATATTTATCATATACTCGACCTTTTATGTGTTTAACTTGAAACCTGCTTATGGCGACGTGTGTCATCTGCTAATAAACTTTGCAAACAGTTTGGATCCAGATCAGGTTCTACAAACCAGTTTGAAGCAAACCTGTTTGAGAAGATGGTATTTCTAAAAGAAATTTACATACAAAGTTGATCTTAAAATACTCTTTAAACGACAAAATCACAGACAAAGAGTTCGCATCTTTCGCCTATAACGCTGTAAATACTATTGTATTTTATTTAAACCTTATGAAGTCAGGGCCAGTTCGCTGTTAAAAAGGGTGAAAAAACATAAAACTTCTGTGCATAGTGTCAGATAGTTCTGAAGGGACAAGACTTCTTCTGGAAGTACAGTCTGATCAGAGTCTATACTATTAGCTCTTTCGTCCTAGGCCACTGCATGGCTACTCCATGTTTGGAATTACATATATTATTTTGGGTGTTCCAATATTTGGTATTTTTTATGAAAGTACTGTTTGCTACTGATGCCAAATCATTTCTAAAGTGAAAGAAGCCTGCATCTATGAATCAACAGCTTTGAAAGTTCTTTGTTGATTTTTGCATTTATATGTTTAATAAAATGGGTCACAAGGGATAGGAGTCTGTAGTTAAATGATGTCACTCTTACACAGTAGCTTTTCTGGTGAGTTTTATAAAACTACTGCAACAGGGAGTTACAAGACAATAACAATTGTACATTTATATGTTCTTTATTGATATTCACAATACATACACTATTAATGATATTTACATTAAACTAAACATATAGTGTTTTATACCAAACGCATAGAAACCAGTACTGTATCTTGAATGCATTAAAAAAGTAATAAGTGTGTGGTTGGCACTAAGGCAATGGCGGCTGGTCACTTATAGCACTGCAGGACAAATGCCAGATGTTTTGCTGCAAGTATGGGTTCAAGCTGTATGGACTTGTGTTAGTATCAACTTTTCTCACATATGTTTTACTACATCGCTCTGGAAAATGACTGAGATACTGTCATAAAGAACCGCTCCTTAAATGAACTGAGAATGATCTGAGTCACATTTCTTTTCTTTTTTACTTACATAGTATGAACAAAACATGTTCAAGCTCATAAAATCATACATATAATATAAGAAGTTAGACATTTTGGATATCATTAGCTACTATCCACTGATTGAACTGCTTTGGATAATGAAGAAATTTCACATAATACTGTTTATTTTTTCCTTTGCCTCTGGTTTTCAGAATTTTTTCAACTTTAAAAGTTTCTGGTGGCTCTGTCTTTGACAATTCGGACGTGTAAAAGCTGCCTTTGATTTCTTCACTTCCATTATAATCAGTCAGTCTATAAAGTGGTACACCATCCCTCACAAATCGTTGAGCCACTTTAAATATTTCTCCTGTCCAAGATTCATCATATGCTCGTGTAAAGATGTTTCTTGTATGTGATATGCGCACATAATCTCCAATTTTAAACTTAAATCTGAATGTTTGGCGAGATCTTTCAGGTTTCTTTCTTGAGAGATATGTAGCTACTCTGACTTCCTCTTCGTTGTCTCGCCTGACGTCGATTGGCCTCATATCTATTGTTCTATGTACAGTTTTATTGTATCCTTGAGCAAAACTTTGCAGTTCATTCACATATTCATAAGATTGTTTATGTGTAAAATATCTGTATTTTTTTGATTTAATGGTTTTGATAACCCGCTCACTTACAGAAGCTTTGACGTCTGACTCTGCAAACATGTGTCTTATAGATTTTGATTTAAACAGTGACTCCACCACTTTGGCTCGGAATTCTTGACCTTTGTCAGTCCTAATTCTTTTTGGTTTTCTTCCTTCATTGAAGATGGTTCTGAAGGCTTCAACAATAGATGGTCCTTTCTTGTCTTTTAAAGGTTGCAACCACAGGTGTTTTGAAAACACATCGATGACAACCAAGATAAACCGAACTCCTTGATTAGATTCAGCGAATTTTACCATGTCCATCAAATCAGCTGACCACTGATCGTCAATACCTGCCACAACAATTCTACTTCTTTTCAGAGGTTTCCTTGCTTCTCTTTGTAAACTGTAGGCTTCTTCTCTTTGTAACCATTTTCTTATTCTATATTTGCTTATCATATATTTCCCATCTTTTTTCACAAATTGATATAGTTTATCAGGACCAGAAAAACTTGCTGGATTAGATGGGTTATAATATATATTCTTTAAATAGTTTTCCAATGCCATGTTGACTGAGTCAGCTTTTAAACAATTATGACACATTTGGGAAACTGTCTTATATTATATACTGTCTTCTTCAGTTTCATCATTGTCAGTCTCAGCCTCTTCAGTTTCTTCATCCTCAGTCTCATCCTCTGTTTCATCATCGCTTTCACTAGTGTCATCATCACCATCAAAATTTATCGTTTCCAGGTAGCCTTCCAAATTGTGTTGAAATACTTTGACTGCCATCTGAATAGCTTTTTCATCATTGTAGCCTCGTTCTAGCAATTCTTCTACCTTTTTCATGACTTCCTGGTGAAGATGGCCACCTTTCAGTTTAAGCAAATACATTATAATGGTTTTATAATTAAGCATGAACTCTTTGAACATTCCGATTTTCAAGTTTTGCATCAGCTTTACGTTTGGCTTCCTTTTCAGTCATCCCACGCTCGATATATTTATCATATTTTTTTTCCCAATCTTTTTTAAATCGTCCTTTAGCACATCTTAACATTTGTTTGTAAGCATCAGCTTCCTGGTCATTGTAGTTTTTATCAGTCATATGAACCCTGTGCTGATGTTTGAGCGGGATTTCCCCTACAGTTTTTCTAATGGACGTTTACGTTTTAATGTAAAGTCTTTCTCAGGGCACCAGTTCTTCACGTGCCTTTGAAGATCATGAATATTTTCCAGTAATAATCCACAGTCGTCACAAGCATGATAGTTGTCTGCCATGTTATCTTCAATAATATGGTCTTGCTTTATTTGAGCAGGTGTTATTAAAGAATGTTCAGCTTCTAGTGGTTCAATGTGTGCACTTTGATCGCTAACTATGAAATGATTAGGATTGGGTTGTTCGTTTGCAATTATACGTTTTCTTGGAGTCACGTGATCCAGTTGTGTATATGAATCCGGATAATGTTTTAAAGCAGTATCGTTCACAAGATTGTCCTGACTATCATACCACTTCACACTGCATTTCAATCTCTTGTTATCTGGCGTGAATGGTTTTAAATCCACCAGTAAAAAATTATACGGATACTTAGTTGCTTTGTCAAAAGCTTTCATAAATTGCTCTGCATTTCCAGGGTACATCTGTCTAGCTAGAGTCATAATAGACTGCTTGTCAACTGGATTGTTAAATAACACTAAATAATGACAGTTTCTTCTGTGTTGGATCTTTGCTAGCATATAAGTTCTGGTTGATGGATATGATGGACAATGATCTGTGATGTGATCCTTCTGTAAAAAGATCTGTTATGCGCTATCTTTTCCTGATGTTGATTGCAAATCGTCCAAAATTAGTAGATTGTTCAATTTTGGATCAAAGAACTCATCATCTTCTAAATCAGAAGGGATTCCTTGATGAAATTCTACTCTTGGTGTCACAAAGCTCTGAATATCGGTATACATTTGGCTGCCACCGGTCTGTAAAG
>OZ026531.1:46268212-46298235 GCA_964019695.1 Loripinus fragilis
AGCGAGAAACGCATATTTTTATCGTTGAAACGCGTTGGGGGGCTGCTAATGAATATTCATGAGTTTCGAAATACGTTGATTCGCGTTTCATACGCAATTTAAACTCAACGCACGTACAATGCATTGGAAACGCACATAAAACGCGAATTCGCAGGACAAATACGCGGGCGGTAGTGTAATAAAGCATATCGAGAGCAGTGTAATAACTCAAACAGTCAGTGGTTGAGTTTTGTAAAAAAAACTTTGATGTGATTTAGGGTTTTCGTATATTTGGGAAAACCATAGTACTTTTTATTCTGCTTCACTGTTATTGTGTATTAAAAACAAATTGAAGGAAAGATATGAACAATTTTGGGAACAGCGAATGGAGTCTGATGAAAAAATGTCAAAATTAAGAACATACAAGCTGGTTAAACATAAATTTGGGATAGAAAAATATTTAGAACTAAATGAAAGGAATCTCAGAAAATCTTTTACTGCTTTTAGATTTAGTGCACATAAATTAAAAATTGAACGTGGAAGATACTTAAATTTAAAAGTGGAAAATAGAATATGTAATGTTTGTATGGTTATTGAAGATGAAATACATGCTTTATGTCAATGTAAAAAAAAATCCTCATTACGAGAACAAATGTATCAAACAGTTTTTAAGATGTTCCACTTTCAATATCTGTGGTCAGTGTACCCAAACAACAAGTGTAATACTACGATATCTACTGATTAATGTCTATACTGTTTCTTTCGCGTTGTGTTCTTTTTTAAGTCAATGAAATAAAAAACCTCAATTTAGACAATTTTATTCAGCAGTCCTAAACTGGAGCGATAATTTATTTAATTTAATTATAATTTTTTAAACCCTATGCCGAAACCCTTTGCCAAATTTACTCTTTAAGTCAAGCTGAAAAAACTGCCTAGGAGAAGCGAGACTTTCAGTTTTGAAGTCCTCACCTTCCAAGCATGCAATATTACTGATAAGTAAATTTAACCAATCCATTTGGTTCAGGTTGTGACATCAGGCAAAGTGAGTCATTCCATTGGTCCAAATGATGTCTGTTTCTTCCAGTCACTCTGACAACGGAAGCAACAACATATCCAAACACACTTTAACCATTGCAATGCCGAATAACCTCAACTAATTTCAAATTCTACCCAATTGTTGTTCTTTTAACACCAAATAACAGTATACGCTTCAATTTGAAATATAAACAGTGCAGACCTGACCAGACAACCTCACTAGAAGCTGGCTGATCTGAATCCGCAGTGTCTAGAAATATTGTTCGACCTTGCAAGGTTGATCAAGACCACCTGGTCATTATTTTAATTAAATCTCTGGTGCTTTCCATATTAACCGTTCGTATCAGGGCATACTAAGATTATCGTATGTACTTAATCCATATTTATCGAAATTCGTGATGTTTGGAGTAGTTATTCCTGATACACATAGACTTTAATTGAAAGTGTCACTTAAATGTTTCATTACTGTTAAATTGGTCCACATATGCCAATCCATGTATAAGGTACCATACTGTACCTAATGAAAGTGCTACATAAGACAAATGTAAATTGTGATGTGGGCAAAATGGACTTAAAATATTTTCTTAATATATTGACTAGTACTGATTCTGATGTATTAAGGGCTGTTGCTTCATTTATATATACAGCTAATATTACATAACATGACGTTTATGACTCTTGACATACATTATAAGTTTGTTGTGTTATATTGTGTATGTATGTGTATGTATGTGTTTGATTGTATTTTGTGCTTGCCTGTAACCCTTAAAGGGTATAACTGAGCAATTAAATTTTATTCTATTCTATTCTTATTCTATTCTGTTCCTCGTTTGTCAGCTGTAGAATTGATCCTGCAACTTGAGTGTCTAAAACAGCTACTTATACAACTACGTTATTGTCGAGAGGCCCTTGTCCTGACTCTTTGACTTGGAAAAATATGGTAGTTCACCATCAGCAAAACCACCAGCCAGGAGTTACTGACTGATACTGATTGTGCTCCTAAATCTGCCAAATCTGTTTCCATTTCCAGGACTGCCTCGAATGTATGCGCGTGACGGGGTAGTTACTCTAAAGGAAAGTGCTTCTACTATCTCTTCCTTTGTTTTATTGCTTGTCTTAATCTCCTGATTACCCACGAATGAGTTAAGAGTAGCTACGAATGCCTAAGAACGCATCAGAATTGATTACAATTCAGTTACGATGTCCAAGAATGCACTAGGAACTTGTTACATTGTACGAATCAAGCACGAGTTTTCGAATCGGGGAATTCGTAGCTAAGTTTTGAACAGTTCAAATTTTTTTTATCCCAATTCCCGATAGGCCTACAAATTGCAAGAACTGACTACATACTGTATGATTCAGTTAAGATCTTCGCGAACTGAGTACATTTCAGGCCACGAATCCAAATATTTTTCAATTCGAGGCGATTCGTGGGATTCGGGCCCTGTGTGGAATAGGGGTATAAAACAATACTTTTTGCACACACTTTCACTTGAAACTGACAAGAACCCTTCTTGAATCAGTGGAAGGTGGCGAATGAACGTACATGTATATCTGTTTTCATGACCAATCACCAGGAAATAATGGACTTTGCTTGGGTCGCAATGGAACTCACGAACCATTGATGAACAGCTGGGCTTGCCTCTGACTGAGCTACGGGACCCAATAAAATTATTCTCTCATATGAATATTACCGATAGCATGAAGGTGTACCACTGGATTGATATCCGTCGTAGATGCTAATATTGCCCCTATGAATCCATACCAACTGCCACCATTCCAAAGAAGAGAAGTGGCTCAGTGATATAGTGCTCGACTCAGAACCGAGGGGTTGCGGATTCGAGCCTCACCAGCGTTACTGTGGTGTGTCCTTGAGCAAGACACATTTATCCTTGCTTAATACTGGTTCAACCCAGGAAGACCCTTCCCAACATAGCTGAAAGATTGTTGACTGCGACATAATGAATCAAATCAAACAAATAAGCAAGAGCTACCATTCCACATCTTATCTTATGCTGTCCAGAAAATTAATTTATGTCTGTTCAAACATCTATGAGATAGTAGAAGAAGAAAAAGCAAAAGAAGAAGTATTTTAGAAGAATGATGATTTAGTTGAAATGCATCAATATCAATAAAAAATAAATAGAAAAAACATATGAATAAAAATCATATCTCATCAGACTTTATAATTGGGCCGCAACGCGAGAAACCCTGTCTTCGGTGTTTCTGACAAAGTGAGATTCAAACCATCCTGTTTAGCTACAGAGACTTGCTAGAAAATAAAATTTTCGCTTGTAGCACATCCAGATATGATACTTTCCAATAAGCGATTAACAAAGGCGCTGATCAGACTGCGCGGATGCGCTGCCTGGTCTGTTCCTTTCTTGTTCGCAACAACCAAAGACAGAATTACTCGCGGAAGCGCATATGTATCGATATCAATTTAGTCACAGCTTTGACCCAAAATCTGTGAGCCATGCTGTAACTATGGGTTTCGTGCCCAGGTAAGCCAATCTCATTATATTTTGATTTTAACTTCACATGGTTATAACTGATCCCACAAAGGTGTTTCGCATACAACACTTAACCACCAACTCCAAAAGTCAAGGTCACAACTTTGGCTCAAACCTGGTCAGAAGCTCCTACATCCAGAATCTAATGTATTGGCACAACACTCAGCCACAATCTCCCAAGTTCAAGGCAACAACTTCAACTCAGATGTCTGTCCATCGATCACACGTGCTTCAAGTCCTCTCTGTATCTCAAAAACAGTTTAAAATATCTTCATGAAACAGAGATCAATCAACATAGGAAGACGTATAATACACAAGGACTTTAACTCTGTTTTACCTTTTTTTTTTTAAAAAAAAAATATGACCTGTTAAATCGGAAAATTGTAGATTTTGCAATTTAATCGTGTCCGCTCTGTAATAGAAGTACCTCACCCAAAAACATTTTTTGTTTATTATATGGTAAGACTAGAAATATTTTCTTCTAACGTGTATGGACATCGATTTTAGAATTGCTTTGATTTGATCCTCTTGCCAATTACAAGAAAATCTGTCAGCTTTTGTCGTATGCTGAATGTTTTTGAAGCCTCTTAGGCAAACAATGTAGACACAGAACAGACTGTTGCAGTTTGCTTCTGTGCAAATATATTAGTCAATAATCTAAACAAATATACTCTTACAAAAAAGAAACGTCCGATTCTCATGGTACTTTATATTTCGATCCAGTTAAGATGTTGCAACAAAAATAAAACCAAAATGTTTATCAAATGTCCGACACACAAAAAATGGTAATTATTTGATTTTATCTTCTGATCTTGAAGGGTTATTAAACCTAATGTGCACACATCTTTTTCCATTACCATCAGGAAGTTAATCACCAAAACATGACACATTTTACGTTAAATGGCAACCAGAAGCGTCCGACGATGAAAAAACATCTAAACATCCCAAGTCTGCTTATTGAACGAGCGAAATTGCAGTGCCAAATCTTTCATTTACGAAATTAAGTAAAATTACCTCCCTTTGAATTTAACAAATAACAATTTAAGAACTTTCAAATCTCCTTAACCTAACATCATTTGGAGGCCGTTTTTGTTTTAATTTGGTTTATGACAACAATTACACAATAGAGAAAAACAAAACCTATGGCTGATGTCGGGTATCAAAGGTTCACTAAAACTTAGAAATGAAAATCACCACCTTAGCCTTCTATCGTTCGGGCAATTTTAATTGGGGACCCGTTTACGTAACGACATTGTTTCTAACTAAATCTGTGTTTTATACCCCACCCATTACTGCAAAATCATCAGAGAATTTCTATTATCGATTGTTTTGATGCTGATTAGTCTTAATTAATGTTCAAATGCTTGTGATGACGAGAAAACATCAAATTTGTTCGATTTTTTTGATTACCAAAATGCTGGACCAATAATGATTTTTCTGAGTGTTTTCACGCATGCTCGTGATCGATGCTTTGTGACGTCAGAGTATGTTACAGACTAATGGATGTGGCCGTAAAAGCAATGCATATAACTAGCCAGCTTATCTTACTAGAGAGTTTGTTCAGTGATGTTTAAATGTGCTTAAACGGTTTGGGATTATGACGGAAACACAATCTATTGATGTTTTGACTTTTGATTTTAAGGGTACTCGTGTTCACAGCTTTGTCAGCGGCTACACTGATTATAAAATGGATTACTCTTAGGTGCAAATAATTTCTAAATGATTAAAGTTTGTAAGGTGAAGAATTGAATGAAATGCGTTAATACGTTTGAGACTAAAAGACATAAACGTCAAGCGGACATAACTTTTTTGTTTGAGTATATATGCAGCAACCGACTTGGTTGTAATGATCAAACGCAGTTTTTGGCTAGCTTTTTTGAGGTTGCATCAGACGGAAGCCCAGCCATCCTTTGAAATTTTATGCTTGATTGTCACTCACCGAATAAAGACATGTTTTTGCATTTTTGCAGACAGATGGTGCAGATTTGTACGCAGCTTTGTTGTTTTCTGTCAATTTAAAAAACTACATCCAATATTTCAAGTCTAGCTAGCTTTTATAGCTCAAGACGAAAATGCACGGAGCGCCTTGGAGCCAGTTTGCATGCTTTTATCACTTTTCGTGCTACATCCTAAAGCTATTCAAGGGCAGATCCTGAATTTTTTGTCTGAATGCGGGGGAGGGGGGGCAAGGCTTTGTAGAAAGAGTACTTGAGGGTACCCCCTCCCCTAAATCACACGCACCCTTTCCCCGATGTATGTGACTTAGATAATGCATAAAAAAGATAATGTTCGCAAATACATGAAGGAACCAATGAAGCTTGGCTTTTTTAATGGCCAAAACTTTATATGTGCCGTTAGCTTAAGTAAGGATTATCGCCTGTACAGACACAATAGCCGTATACTTTATCACACCGGGTAGGCGGCAATCGAAAATGTTAATACTATCGACGAATGTAGATAAAAAATCGATAGAAAGCGGAGTTTTCTATTGTCATTTGTCGCCCGATTGGCAATCATAACACCGTTTCTTGCGACTATTTCCCGCGTTTGTCGATTGTTAAGAGCGTTTTCGATAACCACCTACCCGGTATCTTTATCATTCCTGCACCAGCTTTGTGCATTGCTAGATGTTGTTTAGTTTTCAAATTATGAGAAAAAAACTCCAGCGAAGAGAACTATAACTGAAACTGCAGTATCCAAACGAGAAATCTGGCGTCTGGGTTCACAAATAGTCTGCTTTTTATAGGATTTTTGTTAGATTCAGGCGAGGTAAGCTTGCGAATTTTGAAAAGAAATCATTTGTATTTCTTCTGGGTACTCAAAAGAACCGTCTAAATGAGACGTTTCTTTTGAGAATCCAAACATGTAAATAGTTGCTGTCTGCATGTCTCTTTGTTTATCAAGAGTAGACTATCAAGTAAGATTAATGTCATTATGGAAAATGTTTGCCTTAGACTTTCATGCCTGTGTGGGGCACAGTGGCTCAATTGAAGGTTTGCTAGTTCGAGACTCACAGACGTGAGAATCACTGTGTTGTGTCTTAAAGCAAGACACAGAAACTGGTATAAAACAGAAGGATAAGAAATCGTCCCGATCTGATTGTGATGAAAAATATCAAAGCAAACAGACATTTTACCGGCTGCTTAGTACTGGATCCACCCAGGTAGACCCATCGCGACAAGACTGAAAGATTGTTGACTGGGACGTAAAGAATCAAGCCAAGCAAGTCAAAAAAAGCAAACGGACACACCAAATGCTCATACTCTACCCTGTCAGGCTCAACTCTCACTAATTCATGTTAAGTCCCTTCAAAATACGCTGAGCCAACCCAACCCAATCAATCCACCACATGCTCCTACTGGGAGTTTCGAAAAAGACATAGTGAAGTCTAGGATACAATACTGCATTACTGGATGCAGATAGCAGGGTTTGGATGTTTACGATGCATGGGAGGGTCCAGAAAATTCTCTGGGGGCAGAGGTGTCCTGAAAACTTTATCTTAGTTTTTTCACAGAGGGCAAGTACGGACCTGTTCTCCCTTTCGAAGCAATTGGACCCAATGGGTCCTACTTCTTCTCGAGGTTGTCAATAACAGTATTTCTAAGCATAACAACTTGTGATCTTCCAGGTGGGATGCAAACCCGCTGTCCCCCACCCTCGGGACACGCACATGCGATGCTTAGGTAACAATCTGAACTATGTAGCTTGGTCAGTTGCCTATCTGTTTAATATGCAAGCAGACAGGAGATCACACCCAGCATATTTTTCATGGAGAATTGTTTACTCCCCCGATGATTCAAGAAGACCAAGTTGCCATTTACATTGTATAAGAATGAGTAAAAGTAATGAGTAGGCTTGCATAGGAACACTGTAGTTGAGATGACCACAGCTGTTTACCATAGACAACAAATCAAATCAAACAACAGTTAAATTAAACAAAATCAGAGGCTATGTCTCTGCATCACTGATATAATATTGAAATAAATCTTAACCTTAATCGTAATGATAGGGCGTGATTTGCTTGACTTGTGGCAAATTTGGATGGGATTGGGCCCTTTTAGTCTCTCCCTGTCTCTTGGAGGAGTCCCAACATGAAATATTGTTGACTGGGCCATTAAGTCTTAATTCAATCAAAAAACAAGTCAGGGCTGCAGTAATAGGTCTAATTGCCTTGAAATTTGATTCTAAAACCATTAACATCTTTGCAATTTTTTTCATAAAGAATCTGAACCTTTTCATAAAGAACCAGTTATCCATCATTCGGACAGGTAAAGAACATGTTACCAAAATATGTTACTGATTCTTTACCACCAGTTTTTGGCTTCTCAATATTATTCATTTTAAATAAGCCCTTTATAGTTTTACATGAGGAGAAAAATGATTTTTATTCAAACACATTTAGATTGAACTTGAAGTTGTATGCACACCAGCTTTGATGGAATATGTACTTTGATAAATATACTGCTTTTTGTTATGAGTTTTAACAATATATGAATTAAACCGCTCATTATTCCCTGACACATAAACCATCATCGCAAAGACTGACAGAGTAAAACCATTAGCTTTTCAATTATACGAATTAATAAAGATAAAATACTTTCGGGCTTCGAAAATCTTACGTTTAATGCAGTTTCCCATCACCTACCTTATACTGATTAATGAAATCATAAAGCACCTGTAACCCTTTCATAAAGCATCATTGACAAATTTCATAAAGAATCACCCCGCACTGTGACTGAGTTAACCCTCTGTGCTTTAGCGCAAGGCAAACTCACTTGAAAAGGGCTAAGTTCACGAAGGGGTAAAATCGGCCCTGTAAAATCCTATTTTAGAAATGTATGAATATAATATAAATGACATTATTTCTGAAGAAAACGATCTTTCCTCTCTTCAAATACATACCAAACAATTTCTTGGATGCTTCCCTTATACCGCAAAAATCCATATTATGACCCCCAGTTTCCCCAAAATGGCTGATATTGTGGGGATTAAGTGTAAATATATCCATAACAAAACATGAGGCCATTATTTCGACACCACAATTTTTGGCTTAGTTGTGTAAATTAACATTAAGAACCCATGACCAAAGATATTTTGGTGTCGAAATTATGGCTTCATAATGTAATATTACGTAACCTTAACGATCACGTTTGGATATTTTGTCTGTGTTTGGTCTTTTCAGGTCATTCATACATGTTCTAAGGCTTACAATTTACAGATATGACTACATTATCTCATGAAAGCAGGGTTGGACTATTTTAGAAGCCGAAAATACGCCTACTTTCTCACATTTTTCAGTGCAAAAAATGCCGATGCCGAAATAATGTTACATCCGAAATTTACATTCAGTAAGAGACGCTCGTCGTGCTGCCGTTAGTTTCTGTCTTCTTTCGCAGGTATATACTACCGTTTTTGGTTAACGGGATGAGAATTTATTCATAAAGCACTATTAGAAAAATACACTGGGGCATATTTTTACAATTAATGGGTGTCAGCTTGTTTAATTTTGTATTTTTCTAAAAGCCTATTGTTGTTTTGTTCGTATTTAAAAACATATACATTTAAGTGCACTTTTCTGAATAAAACATCTACGTGGCCGTGAGGTTAAATACATGGCTCATTCTATGTTTTGCAAGGGGTCCTGGGTTCAATCCCCAGCGACGTCAACTTTTTTTCTTTCCTTTTTTTCTCGTTTCTCTTTAATACCTTCTCAAAGTGCTAGTTTATTATATTATTGCAAGCTTTGAGGTTTATCTGATAGCTGAAACTTATTTACCACATGTACTGGTCGTTTTGTTTCAGAAATCTTCCACTGTCCAGTATATACTTACGCTAAGCATATTTGATATGTCTTCATTGTATTCCATAAGCTCACTTAAAATGTAATTTTTGGTTCCAAAGGGGGTCCAACATTTTCCAGGGGTGGGGGTCGAACTCAATTGCTTATTCCCTATAGAACTTGTGATTTTTTGTTCAAGGTAAGTCCGGGCCACCTGTTACCCCCCACCTCCTCTCTGGGTCCGTGCATGACTGATCCCTCACAAAATGATCGTGTTTCATGTCTTAATCATGAGTTAAGTTTAGTCTGTATTGCACTGATTTTCCTATTGCAAAAATAACGTATTCGATCGCCAATATGCATGCGTATCTTTAGAAATGTGGCACATCTACAGACAGTTTCGAAAGAAAAATCGCATTGGGCATTCGCGATGTACGGCTGTTCGGATAAGGTGATAGGTCTACTATATTTATGTCTCTCATTGTACCGCCACAATTCACTTGTTGAAGCGATGTATGTCTTGTTCAAATACCTGATTCGCACGTGCGTTAAGCTAGTGGGGATTCGCACGTGCGTTAAGCTAGTGGGATCATCTCGGAACCGTAAATTTTAGAACACGTGCTAAGGAAAATGGCACGTTGTGCAAAAAACCCAAACTTTGTTCGTACTTGTTCGTACAAATGAGCCTGTCTGACGTTGATTATGTGCGTGCAGCATGCAAATGGCAGTTTTATCACTTTCATGTTATACACAACCTTTGGATAATAGGATTTTCATCGTTCACGATTTTTTTTTTGATAATACCTCTTTCTGACACGCCCATACGAATTTTACCCGTCAATAAAACAAACTTTGAAATGTTAAACGAGTTCAATTAATTGCAAAAATTTCATCTTAATACAGTTGAATCTCGTTAATTCGAAGTCCTAGGGACTAGAGGTTTTATTTCGAATTATCGAAAATTCTAATTATAGTGAGGTAGAAATAAAATATATATAGCCCCCAGAAAGTATAAAAAAAAAATTCTTACCAAATATATGTTTTGTGTGCATAAACTAAACGTCTCAGGGAGACGTTTCTTTTGCGCACCCAAACATATATTATAGAAAGTTATTAAAATAGATCATGAATAGGTCCTGTACTCTGAATTCAGTGTGTCCCAAAATTATTTCGAATTAGCCAGTATTTCGAAAAATCGGAGTTCGAATTTTTGAGGTTTTATTGTACACAAAATCTGTACGTGCAACAAAGACCAGACCTTTTGGAGAAGTTGGCGGAAAGTCTTCTCTACAGCTTTATAGCGGGTGTTAAATGGTAACAAATCACAGTTCAAATGTTAATAATCAGAGCTTAGAATAAATCTACATGGACAAGCTCTAGAAGTTCAAAATGGAAGCATGCATTGGGCAGGAATACATACAATGATAGGGCTAAACGACCGCCAGCTTTTTTGAAAAGCTAATGCTTGTCGTTAACACATTTTGCTAAATTTGAAGATAAAAACGTTATTTCGAAAGAGTAGCAGCGAAAGAGTAGCAGCTGGATTTGTTTTTCATTTCGTATAATAACTTATTTTCAGGATTGAGAAATTGAGATTGACTGTCGTGGTAGAGTGCTTGACTAGAGACTGAGTGTCCGTGGGTTCAAGCCTCACCGGCGCTACAGCGTTGTGTCCTTGAGCAAGACACATTAAGCCTAGCTTAGTAAAGGTTTTACCCAGTAAGACCCGTCCCTACTTAATTGAAAGAGTGTTGATGTGACTCATGGCAAACAAGGTTTTACTGTTATCACTATTGAATTCCGTCCATCAAAATGTTCGTTTTGTGTAAATGCTTAGTGTAAGTCCCATTATCATATTTTGACAAGCCTGCCCCACTTTAGCGAGGCGGGGAGAATAAAAAAAATAGCAGCTTACCATCGGCCCAGCAATGTGCAATTACCTTTCGCCGTTGGCCGATAGTGGTTAGCTGGGACTTTATCAAAAACGAATGATTTCACAAAACATGCACATGAAACTTCTACGCTGTCTTTAATTTGAGCGGGCAGTATCAGGGAAGGTTCTGGCTAGTCTGTTCGAATGCTCAATAAAGCCTGCACCTGCGCTGGTCGCCAATGATAAAAAAACATAAATATCTTCTGAGCTGACTTAACCCTCAATGCGTCAATCGCAACAAAAGTCGTATGCTTTCTCGTCTGCTGAAATGTTTAAGAATCCTCTGTGGAAAACAGTGTGGACCCAGATAAGACTGCTCCTATAGGAGCACTCTGTTCTGGGTCCACACTGTTTGCTTCTATACTAAATTCGTCAGTAATGCTATGGAATTATTTGCAGCAGATGACTTCAGCAGACGACATTTTCAGATGCATTTCAGGCCCGTAGGAAGCAATTACAGATTGGGGGGGGGGGGGGGGGGGCATACAGGGGGGCACATTGGGGGCACAGATGTTAAACTGTTCAAGGGCACAGATATGGAAACCATAGTAGGGCACAATTGTGGAAATTTTAAGGGGCATGGAAGTGAAAATTACGGGGGTGATTCATAGGTTATTTTTTGAAAAAAAAAATAATTTTTTTTTTAATTTTTTTTTGTGGGGGGGGGGGCATATTTGTGCAAATTATTGGGGGCGGGGCACGCCCCCCCCCCCGTGCCCCCCCCCCTATTCCTACGGCCCTGCATTTTATTCTTGGCGCTTTAAGAGTTAAATATTACAGTATCACTCTACAATAAGTTACCACGCCCGGGAAACCCAACTATATATATATACACCGTCTATCATCGAAACCGGAAATAGCGTACCACTGAATCGAAAGTAGAGAAAAACGGCATGGTGGGCGGTGAGTTTTGACCCCTATTTGAGCTTTATTATTTGCTCCCGAGCAACCACTGACATCAAGATTAATTGCCAAGGGATTAATTTCAATGTTGTGTATCTTTATTGTATTCTGTGTGTCAACATAGCTTTGTTTACACAAAGTTATCGCAGCTTGGTACTGGCTGGAAAGTGCTCCTGCTGTAAAAACAGCCTTTGAACTAACGAATACATGGTTTATCTACGGATAAGAAGTTAATTCCCTATTTCTATATGCAATTTGCACCATCCCAGTTTTATCTCTGGTCTTGGTTTGATTTTTTTAATTGGAATCTATTGAAACAAAATAATTGTGGTATACGGCGAATAGTTGTTGATGCCAAAACTCGTGTACTGCGATTAGTTAAAATCGTGTACCGCGAATAGTGGCAACGTTTTATGAGATTGACGCTGATTTCATGACTAACGCTAGAAAAATAAATGAAACATTGTTTTTTTAGCATTGGAGTTCATTTAAATTAATATATAAACCATGAGGATTAAATGTGGGGCGCAGTTGCTTAGTGGTAGAGTGCTTGACTCGAGATTGAGGGGTCGCAGGTTGGTGCCTCACCTGAGGCACTGTGTTGTTTTCCTGAGCAAGACACTTATCATCTGTCTAGTGCTGGTTTAACCCAAGAAGACCCATCCCAGCATGACTGAAAATTTGTTGACTGAGGCCTAAAGACGAAGAAAAATACCCCAGCACACAAGGCTAAATGGTTCACATGTGGGCTCTATCTGAGCGTATATTGACCATGTGGGTGCCACGTGGGAATTTAAGCCCATGTAGAACTCACATAGGACACATATAATTGTTTACACTCACATAAGCAGAACCACTGCCACTTGAGCCTTTGGGTGATCCCAAAAATAAAACCACAACCCTCTCCATCAGCCCAGTACTGGTTATTGTCAGAGAGACTGACTATTTGATATTTCACCTGTAGCCAGTTTAGTTGTCATACTTTACAAAAAGCGAACAACAAAGAAGCTGATCAGCCAAAGCAGAAGTGCAGGCTGGTCTGCGCCTTTGGTGTTCACAACCCTCCAAAGACAGGTTTTTCGGCATTGAGGACCATATAACCATCATGTGTTGCCAACAATGACCCAAATGGGTACCACATGCAATCCATATGGGTTTTCCCACATGGGTCTATGTACCACTGTTGCAAATACCTTATCAGTCCCATTTGGACAACTACTATGAGACACATATTATATCCCACATTATTGAAAAAAAATGTGTGTCACGTGCTATTAACAGTCATTTTTAACCAGCGTATTATCAAGGCAATTCACGTGCTATCGATTCACTGCTTTTGGACTTAACGTATACACAGTTTGGGGACGTCACACGAAGTGACCTCAGGAAAAATGGGGCTGTATTAGATTTGGGTTGTCTGTCATTCCATCATTCTGTCTGTCATTCTGTCTATCTGTCATCATTTCGTTTCCACTCAATGTCTTGAGAACAACTTTTTAGAATTTTACCCAATTTTGTATGTGCATTGATATTGACTTATTTTTTGACATGATCAAGATTGGGATTTTACACATCATTTTTCGGACATTTATACCAGAGTTATGACCCTTGATTTATGCCAAAATTTTGTTTCCGCTCAATATCTTTCAAACAAATTTTCACTATATTTTATATATGCATTCATATTGATAAGATCTAGCTTGGGATTGTTACACGTCTTTTTTCGCACATTTGTACCAGAGTTTTGGCCCTTGATTTATGCCAAAATTTTGTATCCGCTCAATATCTTGAGAACAAATTTATATATATATGCATTTATATTGATAAGATCTAGGTTGGGATTGTTACACATGATTTTTAATACATTTGTACTAGTGTTATGACCCTTGATTTATGCCAGATTTTTGTTTCCACTATAATCTTGTGACTGACAGATTTTCACTTAATTTTATATATTCATTCTTATTGACAAGATCTAGGTTTATGACTTATTTGTAACAGAGTTATGGCCCTTGATTCATGTCAGGATTTCATTTCCGCTAAGTATCTTTAGAACAAATGGACAGAATTTGACCAAACTTTATAAACGCATTTATATTGACAAGATCTGTTTATGACCCTTGATTGGCAATAGAATTTTGTTTCTGCACAATAGCTTGGGGACAAATGGCTAGATTTCACCAAATTTTGTAAATGTATATATATTTATAAGATATATGTTGGGATTGCTATCTTCCATATTTTGCTTATTTGTAACAGAGTTATAGCCCTTGACTGATGTCAGAATCTTGTTTCTGCTCAATATCTTTAGAACATGGCCTTTTTACAGCATAAAAACCCTTATGCATCTTTCATGATTGTGTGCGCCATAACTATACTACAGAAATTCAACTTTTCGAATCGTTTCCCTAAAGCTTTCAATCAACAATATGAATTTGTGCAATAATATAACGGTCAAGTATTTATTAACATTTGCTAGACCCCTTGGGTGCTGTTAAAACACCTGTCAGGCTCGGTTTACAACACCGCCCTCGTCTCATCTCATTTGTTTTATTTTATTGTTTTATTTCCTTTTTATTAATAATAAACAAACCCTGAAACTTCTCATCTTCTATCAAAGGGCACAACACAAATATCTACTCGATAAGCAGTGTCAAATAAGTAGGTCAAATATAGCAAAAACAAAGTTGATATATGTTACCCCGCCACTATTTTGGGGCCTAAAAGTGTTATCCGCTATTTACATCTACTGCTTTATTCAAATGTACTTCAGACTATTTTTTCATGAACGCAAACACTTTGAACCCTGATCAGACTGCTCCTAAAGGATTAGTCTAATCTGGGTCCATATTGTTTGCAATATAGGCTACACATGAAAGAGCAGACAAAAATTGGCTGGTGGTAATTGTCAAAAATACGAAATATATTCAATACGAAAAAATAACCACAACAGTTTGCCTACGTTGTACCCTTCTGGACAGACGCATACCTTTAATCTAGATGATGGACATTTGAATGGACAGACAGACGGACAGACGGCAACTACACCAGCTCATGCTTTGGGTTAAATCATGTTATTCATTGGATATTTTACATGTTTGAAAGGAAGCCTATAGCATTTGCTTCCATAACTGGACAGTTTGTCTTCTTTTGGCAGACGGTCTGTTTTATCGTTAAACCGATCACATTTTGCACCAGTTCAATTATAAGAAAATACCCCAAAATAGCAGTTTTACTTCATAGTGGGTAACAACTCATAACTATTCGCAGTACACAATTTTCTTATGAATTTGCTATCTGCAGTACACATCCGCACCTATTCGCGGTACACAACGGGATTTAAACATCAGCCCATAATTGCGTTAATTTATAGATTCTAGCTTAAACGCTTGCAGAAACGTTTGTTTTCTATAATTTCACTTGCTTTCCATTGGAAAAATCGACAAAGTCCACATACTATCTTCGAATAAAGTGAAAGTAAATGTCAAAATGATGTGTGTTTTCGGTACCAGCTTTTGGATTGATGATCCATTCCACCCTTCAAATTCGTTAATGAACAAATACAACTACTTACGGTTAAAGCTTAATATATCCACTATTTATGTATTGCAAATGTTTTGCAAAACTTTAGTGATTTTATAATGAAATGTGCTATTTTTGAAGAGCACTCATCCTCGTGTGTTGTTTACTCTCGATTCAGTGGTACGCTATTTCCGGTTTGGATGATAGACGGTGATATAAGCACGGGTATTTAAGATCAGTCAGAATGACAAGCTCCTGTCTGAAAATGACGAGACTACCGTAAAATGACCACTCTGCATCCAATTGCATAAAATGCGTTACGATTTTGTTATCCATCGCATCAGTAAGATTGTGTGCATACAGTTTTAATACGCTTTTTCCCGGACCCGCGAAGCGTGGTCGGCAGAGTAACTGTTCTATTTATAGTCTGACTTCTATGGACTACTCTTGAGGGTGGCGGGGGGGGGGGGTTCATGATTCATGAGTTTGAACCCTTGTACAGTTTTGTTGAAATTATTTTCTCTCTTCTCCTGATTCTGATGAGAGTATTTAGTAAGTACTTGATACTGATACACCGTTTGTAAAGCAGCGGTATAGGATACATTGACCGCTACCGTGATATGACTAAAATATTGATGAAAAATACATGGACATAAAGCCTCAAACAATCATGCACATTTCAGAGGGTTGGCGGGCGTATCGCCATGATAGGCTGTTTATCAAGGTTTATATTATATTTTGGCACAAATTTGGGTGCGACACACACTTTTTAACATAAATGTGTTAACCAAATTTAGCGATGTCTTCGGCGTTACATTGCAATGTAAGTGACGTTACTTTTTGCGCAAAAATTACAGAGGGTCCTTGTCTTTAGAAACCTATAGTTTTCACAATTTAAGCACTAGGCGAATAAAATTTCGATTTTTCTCAATGGAATAAACCATATAAACAAATTTTAAGTCAGTTTGCATTTCTATGGCAGGGCCGATTTCACCCCTTCGTGAACCTAGCCCTTTGATCTGTTAGCATAACCGTCGTGCGGTCCATTGAAACACCCCAACCCACCCCAAACACCCAAAACTTCACCAAGCCATTACCGTACATATAATGCGCGAATTTTTTTTAGGGCACCCACGTCCTCTTCATGGGGTTGGGGGGGGGGGCACGTGCCTCCAGCCCCCCCCCCCCCTGGGGCCGGCACGGGTATTGTGCAAGAATACATACAGTGATAGGGCTAAACGACCGCCACCTTTATTGAAAAGCTAATACTTGTGAAAGTCTGTCGGGTATGAAAGCCATGACCGCGCCGCGCTGCCGCGCCAGAAATATATTTTTCCTTTCCCAAAAACACTAAGAAGTGTAATTCCATGATTTTTTCGTTCTATCGTCTGCAAATAGTATTATTAACAATTGCCAATAATAAAATACATTAGATTCCCCGAAATAATGATTTTAAAGGCGATTTGACATGTATCAGGGGTATGAAAGCCCCTGCCGCGCAGTGCCATGCCACTTCCATTAGTGGCAGTTATAACCTCATTTTTTTTAACAGTTGATTACTGAAACATTTGTCCTTGGTGTACTTTTACTAGAAAAGTGGGCAAGGATGATTCTTTGTGGGTGTTTTTGGCATAAAATGGAATATATTAATAATAATAATAACGCACACACTCAATGGGCCCTTTTTCATGCGTTGTTACAGCTGGACAATTAATTGGTCAGTTAAAATTGTGTTCACGATCCGCTTGCATCATAATATAATCACGGGCCCATTAGTAAATTAATATTAAAGAAACCTATATAGTCCAGACTTTGATCAGTAATAGAACCAAACAAGCTCATTTAAGGTGTATGCGCATGCCTTTAATCTTATCAATTAGTGCAATTAACAGATTCTTACACATTCTTTAATCATTTTCAAGAAAGAAGTTTGTGAACTTCAATAAGGCGACATTAATTTGTGTTACTCCGAATCCTATCAAACCTATTATATGTACAGTCACCTCATAGCCTATACGGCTGGTTTATACAAGACCACGTCGCTCATCTAATGACACTAGCTAGAATATTGTTATATTACAAGGTAAATAACGTTCGTACATCATAGACTTGTTCACAGTGAAGGCTCAGACGAGTTTGCGCATCTTGCACGGATCCAGAAAGTTTTGCCAGAGGGGGTCCGACGTTGACAACATTTTTTTTCATAGTTGATGAGAGGAGAGACGATCCAAATACCACCATAAGCGGGCCAACAAATGCCATTAAAAAGTCGTTTCACTGTCCCAACATTGAATGCTGGCTTGGTAATCTTGTGATTTTTCAAGGGATCCGGACCAGTATTGCTAGGAAAAGTAAGTCAGGGTGCAAAGATCAGGAATCGATACAATCAAGTACCACACCTGACCCAGGATACCAATGGGAAAGTGACAAACTCATAGTAGACACCACAAACGAGAGCCAAGAGGTCAGCCCTTTCCCAGCAGGTTACCCCAAAGCACATATAAACAGACGCGCACAAAGACATAGCAAACACAAGACAGAACAAAAACATGAAAGATCCATAAAAGAAGTACCGCCTTGGAACAGTCAGTAAAATATTTTACTGGAGGGCTTAAACCGGTTTAACGGCGCCAACCTCACCCTTACTTCAGATGTGGATCAAGACACATAGATATTTGGTTTGCATGAGAGACCCCTAACTTATCAATGCATCATCTCCTAAAACATATAAATCAAGATATAACAAGGTGATAAAGCAAAGATAAGGACTCAACAGTCAATAAAACTGAATACTGGAGCAAAAGAAAATCAACAGGTAAACCCCAGTAGGCCCGACAAACAGCCAAAGCATCAGGCCCCTACCATCTCATCAATAGTCGGAACCATCATAGAGTCTGAAGTCCGACCCACCGGCGTGCAATTAAAGAGGAAAGCAAAGTTGCCAACCGTGATTGGGTTGACTACCAAGCATGCAGTCTATTGCAATACATTAATGTTAACATTAATGTAATATAGCCAATCTTTTTATAATGGGAAATTATTTTAGTGAACTGCGCTGAAAAATTATTAGAGCCAACAATCTTCTTCAATTTATACACCAAGTCACCATAGAAATCAGGTTCTGAAACCCTATAGTGTTGTGATTTTTCAGGGGGATCCGGACCCCCTGTTCCCCCTCTGGATCCGCCCATGCGCATACGCACAGTCTTTCCAGAGCCTTTACTGCTTGTTTATTAAAGAGTGAGAAAATTAAGCACACCTTCTCCGAAAGATGTAGATTGTATCCGCCTACAGGAGTTCGAATAAAACTCAGTTCTGTTCAATGGCCATGCATGTACATCATAAGTCAGATATCAATGAAGGCTCAGACGAGTTTTGCACATTTTGCGCGGATACAGAAAATTTTGCCAGAGGGGGGTCCGACTTTGGCAAAGTTTTTTTTTTCTTAGTTGATGAAGGGAGAGACGATCCAAATACCACCATAAGCGGGCTAACATTGGCCCACCAGCGAATGGCGTTTCGCTGTCGTACCAATGATGGCCCAACATTTAATGCTGGCTTGGTAACCTTTTGATTTTTCAGGGGATCCATACCAGTATTGCTAGAAAACAGTAAAGTTTAACTGGCCAGTTAATTGTCCAGCTGTAACAACGCATGAAAAAGGGCACATTGAGTGTGCGCGTTATTATTATCAATATATTCCAATGCATGCCTAAAACACCCACTAAAAATCATCCGTACCATGATTTCTAGTAAAAATGCACACAAGACAAATGTTCCAGTAATAGACTGTTAAAAAATACGGTAAACTACAACTAACGCAAGTGGCACGGCACAGCGCGGCAGGGGCTTTCATACCCCTGACACATGTCAAATCGCTATTTAAATCATTATTTCGGTAGAAATAATTATTGTTCTTATTGGCAATTGTTAATAATACTATTTGCAGATGATATAGCGAAAAAAATATGGAATTACACCTCTTAGTGCTTTGGGAAAGGAAAAATATATTTCTGGCGCGGCAGATTTCGGCGCGGCGCGGTCATGGCTTTCATACCCGACCGTGAAAGTCAATAATTTTACCATATTTCTATTTTTAGGAAATGTGTAATGTGGAATTCCCAACTGAAGTCTTCCTCGTACGTTCAGGTAAACTTTTATGATTGAAAACGGTTTATTTCTATAGCAAAATTGATTGTTAAACGCATAGGAGGTAGGTTTTTAGCGTTTTACATTCGCGGATCCAGGATTTTCGTCTGGGAGGGGGGACGGCGTTCAAGATACAAGATACAAGATACAAGATACAAGAATCTTTATTTTACGTCGGATACATTTAAACAGATAACATTAGCTATTAAAGCTATTTTCCGACAAACATATTATAAAGCTAATATTCAACAAGTAAAAATAAGCTGTAAAAGAAAAACATTTTAGATAAAACAGTAGCAGAAAGATTCTTGCTGTTAAAATACTGAAAAAGAAATCTTATATCATTTGGCATTATCACTAAAACTTTATCACAGGCGGGTATTTACAAGCATCACAGGGAATTCGGTATTTACATAAGGTTAAAATACTTAAAAATAGTCCAGATAAATTACTTAAAAAAGATAAATTAATAAGTAAATAAAAAGAGACAAATAGTGTGGACCCAGGTCGGCTGCTCGCTTCTGGAACAGGCCGCTCTGTGTCCCCACTCCTTGTCAATGCAGTACCCTTACATTTTTCAAAAGGCAACCCGACCTGTAGGTACAAGTCCCAACAAGACCGTCTGCACCAGACGACCCCTGCCGTGACCGGCACCCACAGGTCAGATTATAATTTACTATGAGCTCCTTCGGTGGGGCTATCCAACCTCCAGGTTGTCATAGCCAAGCCTCCATTGGGGCCTTATCATGTCAATTTCTAATGTTACATAAA
Source organism: Loripinus fragilis (assembly GCA_964019695.1). Classification (NCBI taxonomy): domain Eukaryota; kingdom Metazoa; phylum Mollusca; class Bivalvia; order Lucinida; family Lucinidae; genus Loripinus; species Loripinus fragilis. Next base: position 46,288,797 of record OZ026531.1, read on the forward strand.
AGATTCCTGAAAACAAGCCTTCTACCAAGTTGGCGAAAGTCGAAAGAAACCGCAAGAGAAGAATCAGTGATAGTCATCATCTCTTGCACGAAAAATTCAAAATAGGCAGAAGATTTGCTTGACAGAGAATCGACACCTAAAAACATATCTGACCTTGACATAAAAATAAACAAAAAGTGGGGTAGGTATAGAACATGAAATAAAATAAACTGAATAAAGGGGGTTGAAGCATGCAATAAACATAATTTGATATTAAAATGAACATTTTAAAAGCAAAAGTAAAGCCAGCAGGATTATAGAAGCAGGTTAACTGTGGCATACAGCACAGTTGCATTTTGGGCCAGTCCAAGTGCGGATAAGCCTCTCGAAGTCCTTGAAAGCTGAAACTTTTCTCAGTTCGTTCGGGAGGCTGTTCCACACCCTGGCAGCTTCAAAGCGAAAAGATTTCTGTCCGTATGCCACAGTTCTTACCGTAGGTATTTGTAGTGTATTCTCATACCTGAAAGAGTAGGAAGACTGCTTTAGATTGACTAAGTCTCTGATATATTTGGGAGCAGAGTTATTTATACATTTAAACGTTTCTAGAGCAATTGTTCTGAGTCTTCCTAGGTGCAGTGTTGGTAAATTGGCTCTGGTTAAAAGCTCTTCATAGGAAGACTCATAACAATTATAAACAATTTTCAAACCTCTATATTGTAATTTCTCTAGCTTTTCGGTATTAACCTTGCTGCAAAAGTGCCAGATAATAGGACAGTAGTTAAAATTGGATCTGATAAAAGATTTAAAAACTAACAGCCTTGTTTCTTCTGATAAAAATTTGCTGATCCTTTGAAGCACATTTAGTTGTCTGGCTACTTTCTGACAAATCCTGGAAACTTGTTCATTAAAATTTAGCTGGTAATCCAGTTCTACTCCCAAGAGCTTCACTGTCTCCTCACACGGTATAGTGTTATCGGCGACACTGAAGCTCTTGAGTTCAGAAAAGGTCTTTTTACCACCCACTATTGCTTGGAACTTTCCAGGATTTGCCTGCATTTGGTTATCATCAAACCAATTCAGTGTGATTTCTGTTTCACTTTCTACTACAGCCTTTAGGACAGTAAGTTGCTTATGTGCATACGATACTGTATTGTCATCGGCATAGTTGTACATTGAACATTTCTTGAGGAAGTAAAAGATGTCATTAATAAAGATGTTAAAAATAAGAGGGCCCAGTATGGACCCCTGAGGGACACCTTTAATGATCTTCATCCAGCTACTAACGTGATCCCCTAATTTCACTCGCTGGTGACGATTGGATAGGTAGCTTGCTAAAAGGTTACAAGAGTGTTTAGAGACCCCATATGCCTGCAGTTTTGCAAGTAAGAGGTCATGGGGTATGCAATCAAAGGCCTTACTCAGGTCCATTAATATGGCACCAACATACATGTTGTTATCTAGGGCCTGTTTCCAGTCTTCTACGAGTCGCAGAAGAGTAGTTTGACAGCCATAAGAGGCTCTGAAAGCAGATAAGAAGTCATGGAAAATAGAATTAAAGTGTTCCGTCAGCTGTTCGCTGAGGAGACGTTCATATATTTTAGATAGTGTTGGTAAAATGCTGACAGGGCGGTAATTTTTTTCAGTGAATGGGTCATCCTTTTTATAGATAGGGGTTACTTGAGCACTTTTGAGCTGAGTTGGGAAGGCTTCTTTAGCCTGCATTTCATTGGCCATGCTTGCAATATGCCTTGATATAACAGGGGCAGCTGCTTTTACTATTTTTGGTGGTATTGCATCAACACCAGTGGCCTTTTTTGAGTCCAGTCGCTTTATACATTTTCTTACCTGTGACTCTGTTACAGGTTGAAAATCGAAATTTGACACATTGGCATTTTCTTTGATTTTTTCAATGCTGGGGTGTTTGTCATTTACAGGTGTGTCATTTTCAATCCCAATATTTTGGGCTATATTGACATAAAAGGTATTCATCTTCTCGCAGACCTGTTTCTGGTCCGCGATTAGTGAATCACCTTCCTTTAAGATTATGTTACTGTCATTCTTAGTTGTCGATTTCTGCGACAGGAAAGGTTTGATGGTTGGCCAGAAGTCTTTAGACTTTGGCCCCCCACCACACCTTTCCTGAAAATAAACAGAAATCGACTCCCTTTTTGTTTTAGTTTTATTGTTCCTCCATTTTGTATATATTTTCCAGTTTTCACTGGTTTTATTCATATTATAATTATTTCTAGCTTCTCTTGTTTTGTATATGATTTTCCTGTACTGTGAGTTCATATATGGGGGTGATTTTACTTTGGGTTTTTTCTGCTTCAGCGGAGCTTGCTCATCCAGGACCTCTCTCAGGAGTGTTTCATGAGCCCAATAAATATCGTCTATATCATCGAAAATGTGTGCTACGTGAAAAGGTACCTGAGAGAGCTCCTGATTGAACTCAGCATCACTGAAGTTTTTATAGCTTCTAAATGTCACATTTTTGTTGTTTACATATGAGCATGTTTCTTTTAAGGATGTAGCTATCATATGATGGCAGTCACTTAGACCGCAATTGAAATTTGCAGTGTTACATAATAATGTTTTGGAGTTTGTAAGGATAACATCTATCAGTGATGGTGTTTGATTTTTCATGAAGCAGGTTGGTTGTTTCACAATGTTATCCAAATTGAAGGTATCACAAATATTGATAAGTGGTTGGGATTTATCATTCCTTGATAGGTCATAGTTTAAATCTCCTAAGCAAATCACATGATCAAATTTCAAAAATATTTGGTCAAGGGATTTGGTAATGTCATTCTCAAACACTTTATTTTCCAGGGAGGGTTTTCTGTAAGCGCCAACAATACACCATTTGCGCTTTGCCATGGATAGTTCATAGCAGATTGTCTCAATTTCCTGGCATTCAAGATCTTTGCGCCTTTTAAAGGGCAGATCTGAGCGTACGAATGTCATTAGGCCACCTCCATGGGTGGTTCGATCACGTCTTTCCATTTTATATCCTTCTACTTTAAATAAATTGTCATTGAAGGAGCTGTCTATTTTGGTTTCAGATATAATCAGGAGGTCCACAATTTTGTCAGTCAGTATCTCTTTCAGTTCATCAAATTTATATCTGACACTATTTATGTTTAGATAACCTATAATGGGCCTTTTCTTATTTTCATTTTTGAGTTTACGCAAATCAGAGAAAACGTTCAGTTCTGACGTTATTTGTTGACTCAGTATATTGTACAGAGGGGGCTTTATTTTGATTCCTCATGAAGTGAGTTGATGTATCTATTTTATGGAAGTAATTATAGTTTTAAGGCTACTATAACCTTATTTCATACTTATTGTGCTTAAGCTATACTGAATAACAAAAGAAACGCTACATCTAAATTTAATGTAGGCCTACTGTTATAAAAGTTTATACATGAAGTAAAAAAATGTAAATATGGAATATTTTTTTCCTTTTAATGGCATGTTTGTGTTGTACCTCGAAACGTTTTGTCCAAGAAAATTAAATGATGTCGTTTTTTTCTTAGTTTTTGTTATAAATTCAAAAAGACAGTCACGTAATATGATAAGAGAACATGCAAAATAGAGATGATGATGAATCCTGAGCTTTGAAACAAATTTGTGTTGCCTACATTTTGTTACCGACATACAGAAATTTAACATACAATAACATGCCAGCATATATTCTGCTCTTTTACACACCCTCGACTCCTGGATAGGGTCAAAAGATCAAACATTATTCTGAAGAAGGTCATGTTGCATATCAAAATACAAGGAAAGAAGTTTAGATCATTATGCAAGCAAAAGTTTGACCTGAAAATCTTTGCACCCTTACTTACTCTGATGCACGACCATGGCCTTTTGGTTTGGATATAAAGCAAAAAGGCCAGACATGACAATTGTGCAGATTAGTATATTTTGATTGAACTCATTGACTTGATACGATATGGTTATGATCCGAGTGATAACCAATATGGACTTAGGTGTTGCAGAAATGGGATTTATATTTTGTGGTAAACACCCTCTTCTCATGACAAGGACTGGGTTGAGTGATCCAGGGCCCATGGGCCCTCTTATACATTGATCAGATTCATCAGACGGTTGAGAGGTTGGTTTTTCTCGGACCTGTGAAAAAAGATAAGTAAAAAAATAAGAAAAAATTAGAGCCATGACAAGCAAAGGCTCAGACCAGCCTGCGCATACGCGCAGTCTGGTCAGAGCCTTTGCTAGTCGCTTGGATATTCTATGACTGTCAAGTGATTGACAGAACATCATTTGGAGTTTTTAAGCTTAAAAGGAGGCTGCACAGGCTCGTTTGAGGCTACACTCGTCAAAATGCCACATTGCTGGAAATGGCATGTCGCGGCTCAAACTTTAACTCTTAACCGACGGTGCGACAGCAAAAACAATTGGAGTGATGTCCGGTTCTGCATTGTAAGTCGTAAACAAGTAAACAAGCGTTGCATTTTTTTTTCCATTTTGAAATAAAATTAAATTTTGAGACAGTTATTGAAAAATCGCAGAATGTCATGCAACCACCCAAGGATATCTGCTGCATTTACGGAGTAGCTTTCAGCTGCTTTGTGCATATTTACTGAATCATTTTTCTCGATGCTGACTTCAGTTCCAGGGGTCGCGAGTTCGATCCTGGTCCGGTTCCAAACCTTATGGAGGTTGATCATGAAATCATTTATTCGGTCATTCTGCTCCTTCAGCTGATTCAAAAAAAAAGTTGTTGTTAGTTACATGCGAACGTATGTGCACAAAGGAGTGGTTAACAGCCTGGTCAAAATTGCGCATGATTAAGTGAGGCAAGATGAACTGACCATCTCGCATGACCAGAGCTAATGACTGAGACGTAAAGAATCGAAACAAACAAAAAGAAAAAAACTTTTCGCGGCAACGGGATGTCAGCAGCCGCCCAAAACACATGAAAATGGAGGCAAAGACCGTGATTTACTCTGCGTTGGTGCCTTGCTATAAGTTTGCATGTCATGTTTTACAAGCGATGGAAACAACATACGGTAGTATGTATGATGATCCTTTTGACTGATAAAGCAGCACAAGTGATAAATCAATGGGAAATTGCCTAAATGCTACGCATACAGTGAGCCACTTTAGTTACGCACCACTTGTACAATGTAAAATTACTCGAAAAAAAAAAAGTGTGATATTTTTATTCTGAGACTACCAACGTAAACCGCATCTATATTTGCATTAGCCCTTGAAATTCCATTGTGATCAGATCAGAAACGAATGAGAAAATGAATCTTTAAGTGCACTACCCTCAAAACACCATTTCACATTGCATTATCTCGAATGAAACTCAGATCACATTGCACTTTTTTCAGGGTCGAATTTCTGCTATGCCAGGGATAAAAGCCGATTTATTCTTGGCAATATCTAAGACTGGAATGTGTTTGTTAACTTCATCATTTTTTAATGTTTTACTATTTTGGTTCCCAGCTGGCCAAGGTTTAAAAGGTTGGTTTTAATCCTTTTTTAAAGTTAGTTAAAATTTCGTATGATTCTGAGTAAACTAGTTATCAAAACACTTCTTTTATAATTTCAATTTAAAAAACCATGTATCCGCCTTTTATTTTCGTTAAAAAATAATGGATTAATTGGCGTCATGGTGTTGACGTTAGAGATGACGTCACTACTACCAAGGCTATAAGACGTGTCAATGATAAGATGTTTTAGTGTTTTGATACTTCTATGTCATCAAGTGACTCATATTAAAACAATTTGCGAAGAAAAACCTGTTGTATTATTGTAACTGACGTTAATATGACGTCAAAACGAACATTTCTTCAAAAAAAAAAAAAAAACGGTGCTACTAAATTCAACGACCGAAAAAGGGGTTTTACTTGAATAAAATAATTGTTTTTGGTGTTTTTCTGTCACAACGATCACCATGGATAATGCCTAGCTCAAAATAAAAATAGAAAATAAAGCCGTTCAGGTTGGACGTGCATTTTTGTCAAAATTGATAAAATTGACTTTGACGTAGCTTAATGATTCGCATGAGTGATTCCAATTTTTTTAGATGTCATCAAACAGATAAAATGTCAATAAATAAATTATCATAGCGAATGTTCAATTCCAGCATTTTTGTCAAAAATGTGGTCACTGAAAAAGTGGTGCGTAACTAAAGTGGCTCACTGTATGATCTATATAAATGATAGGGACCTTTGAAACATCTTTTATTTCTAAATGCCACTTCTATATTCGAAGTTTCGGGTGTTAGCATTTCTCACAAAAACTAGCCAGTATTTCATTTCCGACTTGGAAATTCAGAAATATATATCACCTCTTGAATAATGATGTAGATGGCTACTGTTCTGCCAGCCAAGAGTGAAAGTGACTTCATGTTTTGTTTACAAAGATATCATGGACTTATAATCGATAGATCACTTGTGTATTAATCCTATCCTCAAGATAGGAATAATACACAAGTGATCTATCGATTCTCGTTAGCTCCAGTGAAGTGTACACGTTAGTGTTTTACTTAACAATTGTAAACAAAATATAACGTCACTGTCACGTTTGGTTGGCACGACAGTTCTAATCATTGCTTTTCCGCAAAAACAATAACAACATTTATTTTGCTGTTGAATTATTATGATTAAGATTTGTTGTAATTTCATATTATTTCTTATTTTGGACAAGGTCATCCTGTCCGAATTTTCGTGGTTAAGCACTGAATCAACATCATCCACCAACGCAGAGTAAATCACGATCTTTGCCCCAATTTCAATGTGTTTTGGGCGGCTGTTGACATCCCTTCTAGACGCGAAAAGTGATTCCGTAAATATGTACAAAGTATGTGATCAACTATTCTGCAAACGTTGATTTCCTAAGGTGGTTACATGACATCCTCCGATTTTTCAATACATGTCTTATTTTTTTTCTTTATCCAAAATGTAAGAAAATGCAAAGTTTGTTTACTGTTTATGCTTTCCCATGCCGAACCAGAAATTGTTCCATTTGTTTATATTATTGAATTGGTAGACGTAAATATGGCTGTTTTTTATAGAAATAAATTTTCCTTTTTAAAGGAGGGCTTGCCTAGTTGAAAAACAGCATGTGCACCTCGTATGTTGGGAACACCTCCAAATTTGGTTATTGTTTACACTGCACTAAAACCACGTCATAGACGAACATTAACAATAGTTATTGAGTCGGTGTGTAAGATACTCTTCTGGCAAAAGAAAAACACAAACAGTTATCTAAAGTGGCACCTAGCGCCGTACACTGAAGGACTTTAAAAAACGCAAGAAAATGAAATTAATAAAATTTACTTATTTTCAATGTATCAATTTTTTGAGTTTTGGCAACAACGTACATCATCACGGCAGCAAAACATGTTTTAATTTCATGCATAAATATTAAATAATGTTAGGACAACAGTCTATCGAATAGCATTACCCTTAGATTCAAAAGTTGCAAATTGAAATTTGTCTTGGAATCAGACGTGATTTAAAGTAATTGTATCAAAATATTTTTATTAAAAACCTGGATACAACTTACTCTCGAAGCCCTATTATTTGTCTGGAACTGATGATAGCCAGCCAGAACGGATATCGGTGATGCAAATATCGTTGATACACTCGACGTAAGTTGCCATCTTAACGTCAGGTCGTCATTTTTGTTAACCAGACCTGCGCCGATATTTAACTGTCCCTGTAGCCTGATAACGATCTCTGAGGGGCTGTATAGTTGATCGCCTTTCCCAAAGGCCTAGAACTTTTAAAATAGTCATTTCATTTTTCCCATATAAACATATTCCTTACTTGTTGCTAGTCTATAGGCCTGTGCTAAATTCTGATAATCATACAACTGCACTGAAGACAATTACATTTATAGACTAATGAATATTACCATTTGGAAAAGAAAGAAATATTATTACAGTATTTTACGTGTATTAATGACCACTTTTATTATCAGACTGGTAGCTATTCTATATAGTTGACTGATGGCAATTATAATGGCCCACTTCGAATTGAAGTTTAGTTCCTACTATAGTAACTAAAGTTCGATTCGAACATCGATAGTCGCTACTATAGTGACGCCACGAACATACTAAACACCAACGGTGGGTCAACGCACCGTTACTCTAGTAGCTTATCTGGTTACCTCCTCTAGACCTATCTAGCAAGATGGGTTCAATATCTATCAATAGCCTCAAAATGTTTTTATTTTACAAAATAAATCCTTGATGTGTTCTATTTGCGGCCCCTCTTATTCGTAATTGTTAACTAGAGTAGTCTGTGCAGTTTATGCACACCCCTTTTGTCTACGATGAAGAATTGCGGTGGGGCATACAGAGCTATTCACTTTGTTTCCTTGACAACTAAGTAAAAGGTTGCAACTGTAACCAATCCGTTGTAAACGTACGCACGCATATATTACGTAAGATCTTAAGTAGGAACTTTAGTTCGATTCGAAGTGGGCCAATATCATTCCAATTGCGCCAGATCGTTCATGTTTGGACAATCGTGACATGATTAATAAAGTTATAGAATTAAAGCTGCAGTGTTTTTATACATGCTTATGTACAAGCTACATGTCAAATTGACCCAGAAGTGTATGCGTGACACGCCATGATCCCAAAATATATCCTCACACCAAGTTTATGATTCCTACCTCAAATTATATACAGATATGCTCTGAACTCGACCTAGCTAGAACTGAAACCAGAGGTTAAGGTCACCGTGACCTGGAAACATTTGGTGACTCGCCAGGGTCCAAGATTTATCTACATAACAAATAAGGAATGCTACCATCAATAAAATAAGCGATCTGCTGTGGGTGCATTTTTCAAGAACTGACTCCTGAGATCAAGGTCACAGCTAGTGGATGAAAACAGTGATATTCAATGACCACAACATATATCCACAAACTGCATTTGGGGGTTGATATGTCATATAATATGAAACATGCTCTTACAGGGTTCGCACAGACCTGGAAATTTTGACCTTGGTCCTGGAAAACTCCTGGAATTTGAAAAAAGTGTCTTTTGTCCTGTAATTGTCCTGGAATTTTGTAAAATCATCCTTGAAAATATGAATTAGTCTTTGAAAAATATAAAAATACATCTAGTCCTTTCAGATTTATGGGATGCGCAAAAAAAAACTGAGTGAAAATTGCAAAAAAACTAAATGAAAATCGCTGGATACACGTCAAAGAGCGAGGTGCAACTCGTATTCTATTCTATTCAATTTGTGTGGTAGTCCCGGTTTTTATCACCGGTGTCAGGATAAAAAAATCGAGTGCGCCTTTCATTTCGCCGAATCTGGCTGAAAAAGTCCACTTTTAAACGTTGTGGTGTTTAAAATTGGGAAGAAATCGAGTCCTTAAAAAATGAAAAAGTCCTGGACATCTGTTTTCCCATTTCCGTACGAACCCTGTCTTAACATATGCTTTAGTTGAAAAAAAGGAAACTATT
>OZ026531.1:46298258-46377956 GCA_964019695.1 Loripinus fragilis
TGGGTGTCACTTTGGGCTAGAGTCTATACTAAAACAGGGTGATGGTGATAAATTTCCTCTAGGAGATGATTCTGATGGTATATTCAACAGTCAATTAGGCAGATCTATAGCATCCTTATGTAGTTGTTTTTCTCCTGTGTTCCGACGTGATTATGAGCCATATCTTCCCACAGCATGTTCTTTTGAACCAGCTAACCCTGACATTAACGGATGTCCTAGCTGCACAGTTACTATGGATACTGGCTGCTTAACGGTTATGACAAAGATTATCAACTTCAACCCAGGTGACTGTTCTTTGAAATTATTATGGACTAGTTATGTATCAAGCCTGTCCGACTTTGATTGCAAAGGTACACTACAGACAACCAAACAGATAAAGTATCTTCCCATACACATTGACTTCATACCTGCGTGTAAAATAAGTGGACAACAGATAAATGGATCTAACCCACTCTTTCTTGTTCCAAAGACGTGTTCTTACTGTGATGAGAAGTGCAGATTGTCCGACTGCCTTAGCGAAATTGAGTATTTTCTCAACAGTGTGTCAGAAAAGCATAGGAAAACCTACTTAATCATAAAATTCATTTCCCAATTCTTTGTGGACCTACCCAAATACCATATTAAAGTTGTTCTATTTCACCATTGTAAAGTATGTATAGATACATCAGAGGATTATGCTACATGCGTTTTGAGCATACAACGTGAACTAGTACAAGCTTATGAAAATGGTGTATTAATGTCATTTCGTGGGAACGTGAACCTTCTTGAAGGACGTTATATTAAATACTACTCGAACCTGCTTGAAGGACGTCACGAATACAACTGGGACGTTGAGAGAATTACACTAAACAGGATAATCAAGCATTTATCTAATTTCAAAACATGGACACTAATGCGGATTAACGTGTGCAATTTTACTATTGGTGATTTATCTACAAATCCATGTTATTAGGCATGTGAGCATCTGTTGCAACATTTAACAAACAACTGTGAAATGTCAACCCTTTGTATACCAATGGACTCTTCTTTCTGGTTTGATACAATAATCTTGGCATAGTCCATAATACATATCTAGTGGTGTCAGGTTATGCTTGAATCAAGCATGCTCATTTATAATTGGGCCTCGTTGCGAGAAAACCTGTCTTCGGGGGGTTTGCAAAAAACAAAGGTGCAGACCAGCCTGCGCATCCGCGCAGTCTGATCAGCGCCTTTGTTTTTCATATTTTGGAAAGAATTATATCCAAACTTGCTACATGCGAATTTTCAACATTCAAGTTTGTCTCTGTAGCTAAGCAGGCTGGTTTGAATCTGGTTTTGTCGGAAAACCCGAAGACAAGTTTTCTCGCGACGAGGTCCAATTAATTTCAAATTATCTTGATAAATCTGCTTTCTTTAGCAATTTGGATGGCATGCCAAACGAAATGCTACAATCACATACCACTGATCAACCCATGGCACCGTGAGGAAGAGACATAGGTCACAAACAACTTTGTTATTATCTTGATAAATCTGCTTCCTTCAGCAATTTGGATGGCATGCCAAACGAAATGCTACAATCACATACCACTGATCAACCCATGGCACCGTGAGGAAGAGACATAGAACACAAACAACCTTGTAATTATCTTGATAAATCTGCTTCCTTTAGCAATTTGGATGGCATGCCAAACGAAATGCTACAATCACATACCACTGATCAACCCATGGCACCGTGAGGAAGAGACATAGGTCACAAACAACCTTGTAATTATCTTGATAAATCTGCTTCCTCTAGCAATTTTGATGGCATGCCAAACGAAATGCTACAATCACATACCGCTGATCAACCCATGGCACCGTGAGGAAGAGACATAGAACACAGACTACCACAACAGAATTAAAGTAAAGTAACCAGCTCTATCTCCATCAGCAAGACAATTGTTATTCTTGACTGGGCACCAAGAAAAACTCCATAAAACAAGGAGCCGGCACAACCACAAGCCCATTGGGAACACCAACCGACAATTGATAAACAACAACATAATCGCCGCCATAGAAAGGACACTATCCAAGACCACTACTGAGGGGGCTGGACCTTAAATATACTTTACTGGCCCAATCTTTCTCTTGATTCTTTCAATTCTTCTGATGGTAAACCACAAAAATTGTTTAGATCGCAAACATTGTAACATACAGCATATCTTTCAGACCACAACAAATGTGCCTCATGACGTAAGACTGTATGATACTTTAATTAGTCTGAAACTACATTGCTATCCATTATTTTATTTATTTAGCAATGCTATGCATGCTTATATATATGTACATATTACTGTTTGTTTGTTTGTTTCTATGTATTATAATATCAGTTATATGTTTAGAGGGCCATATGGTAGACTGGCCGTCGAGCTAGATATGTCACCCTCTTGAAATATTGTATCAATAAATAAGTAAATAAATAAATAACAAAGACATCTTTGTTTGATTTTATTAACAGAGAAATATAAATCTATCTAGATCTAGTGTAACAAAACATGATGTGATAAAAAATAACAAAATAGTTTAAAAATTTTGTCCTGTCGAGAAAAATAACATGCACATTGTAAGATTCTAAACCCTTTCCATTTGTGGTAGCCAACTATGGATTCATATCTATAAAAATAAGAGATATGGACAAAAGGTACAAGTTGGCAAATGTGCCCATCGAAGACTCAGATCAGCCTGTGCATTTGCTCAGTCTGATCAGAGTATTCAATGGACAAAGTATAGGTAGCCAAGCGTCCAACGTTTCAAGTTCAGGCGTAAAACTAAGACTCAGACCAGACTGTGTGTATGCACACGTGCGCGGATCCAGAAAGTTAATCTTCATTTTTTTAGTTGATGAGGGGATAGAGGATCAAAATACCTATATAAATGGGTCATCATAGTCCCGCCAGCGAAACGCCTTTTAAATGGCATTTCGCTGGCTGGTCGATGATGGCCCAACATTAAATGCTGGCTTGGTAGCTTTATGATTTTTCAGGGGGTTCGGACCAGTAGCGCAAACCTTATATTATTGTGTTTTTCAGGGGGGGGGTCCGGACACCCTGTCCCCCCGCTGGATCCGCACATGGCACAGTCTGATTGTATCTTCGCTCTACGCACATTATGCTGGATGCCGGCGTATTATTTTAAATCATATTCTTTGCATTATAGTAAGAAAATATCGAAGTAAATAATGCATGAAGTGAAAAGTTTTCTTCACATTACTTTTGTTGTAAGTGTTTGCTCAAAAATATATAGGAAAGAGCGTACATTTAAATTCGGTTGGTTGGTTTGTTGCTTTACGTCCCAGAAAACAGCTATGGCCATGTCGGGACGTTCAGTTCACCTAACCAAAAATCTGATGAAAAATCTGATGAAATTTTGCATTCAGCGGTATTCCATCTGGGTCTTCACTGTTTGCAAAAGTACCCATTATGGTGGTTCACGTCTAAAAGTGGTTAGGGTAAAGTCGGTCAATCACGGACATCGGTGTAAATCGAACATCGCCTGGTTATTTTTCTGTCCGAAATTTGACGGTTTTACCCTAATGTGTGGCCATCAGCTAGGCTCGTCGCAACAAGAAACCATAATAGGGTAAAGTCAGCTAACTTCGGACATCAGGTAAATTCAGATAGCGACCTTGTTTGTTTCATATCTTAATTATTTGAATAAAGAAATATATTAACTAAGCAAACAGTGAAAATCCTGATGAGACGGCACATAAGGAGCCGTCTCATCAGGATTTCATTGTTTGCATATGTATGTCCAAATTTACCCGATGTCTGAAGTTACCAAACTTAACCCTAGTATTTCATGCAAACAGCTCATATCCAGGTAAAATCATTCTCATCTGTATTAAAGACATATGCGGCTAACTTCATTGCGCACATTTCCTAACAAGGAAAGAAGTCCGGGTCCTGTCTTTCGACCATTTGCGATGTCGGATCAATAAAGCTTTAAGAAACTCTTATGTGGGACGGATATTTCCACATTTCTTTGGTAAAAGTAAAGTAACTAAAATGTGTCTGAAATATCTATTGATCCTTTATCAGAACTGATCGTCTTAGTACCAAATACAGATAAATAGATCAGGCGAAATCAAACAATGTAAAAAAAGACATTTTTACTCTGTTTGCGAATACGAATAAGGCCGATACTCGGATTATCTGTCCAATATGTATGGTTATTTCGAGCCGGGCACGACCTGACATCGTAGCATAGTGGTTAGCGTGTCGGACTATGGCACCAGAGGACCAGGGTTGATTCCCGGATGGGTACCTATTATACATTTGTTTTCTTTTTCTTCTTTTTAGCGTTATAATGCAGAGTTACTTCATACAAGTAGTATGTGATATATAAATGACGAAACAAATTCACTATTTAAAGTTTTATATTGAATTATCCTCGAAATCTGTGGGGGTGGGGTTAAATTTGGCTCTCCTAAAAGATAATTAGTGTGGTGACCCCAGATTTGCCTTCTTTTTTTTGAAAGGTAAAATAACAGACCATGAAATAAAAACAAAAAAAATAAGATTTTCAATGTCAGATTTTTTAATATATAATTTAAAAATCGAAATACTATTTTGGGGGAATTGCCAAAATATACCATGTTATATATATCTTGTTACGGATTGAGAAAACAAATAATTTTTCACGTTTTCTAAAACGTTTAAAGTCATGAGCAATAATAAGAATTATCATAGAGAAGGAAGCTGTATGACGATTACAGCAAGTTTAGCTTAACATTAAAGACCGAGGTTATGTCCAGAAAATTGGTCAAATACTAAAAACTTCATATGAGATTATGAAAAAATGAGCATGGTCCATATCCTTTTTATTTCGTAAATTGATTGTTCATGCATAAAACAAACTGTATGCAAAGTATTGAAAAGATTTCAACGTGGGAAGTATTTAGTAGCATAAATCCTTAAAGCTGTTTGACCTGAACAATTATTATAATATGTAGGGTAAAAGGCATGTGTAGGTTACTGTCTGTGCCTGAAGATATATTTCCAAGACAGAATGCCTCCGTACAGCGCTGAAGACAGAATGTCTGTATGGCACTGAACACAAATGTCTCCGTATAACCCTGAAAAAGAATGTCTCATTTTTATAACGTTTTATCATTCTTCATGGCAGAGACATGTTATCTCAGATAAGCATAATGTGCGTGCATGTGTGTGTGTGTGTGTGTGTGTGTGTGTGTGTGTGTGTGTGTGTGTGTGTGCGCGCGTATGCGTGTATGTTTGAGATCAAACAAAAGCAGCAGTTTTAAATGGCAATAAAATATTAGCAACTTTTTTATTGTAAAGCAATACATGTAGTTTTAATGAACTTGAATAGTAAGGCACTCAAGGAAAAAGATTCCTAAATGATCCTGTGCAATTGCATGAGCGTGCAGTTTGGAAAGTTTCCACAATCATGACAATACTGCAGCGAGACACATTGAGAACGCTTGTTGACATCGCGAGGCTTGCGGAGATATAGAAAATACTAGGTGAGTGTCATTTGATATCAAGTTTACTAGGCAAGGCTTTGAGAACGCCTGTTGACATCGCGAGGCTTGCCGAGATATAGAGAATACTAGGTGAGTGTCTTTTGATATCAAGTTTACCAGGCAAGGTTTGAGAACGCTTGTTGACATCGCGAGGCTTGCCGAGATATAGAGAATACTTGGTGAGTGTCTTTTGATATCAAGTGTACCATGCAAGGCTTTGAGAACGCTTGTTGACATCGCGAGGCTTTCCGAGCGATTCAACAAGCGTTCTCAAAGCCGAGCCTGATAAACTTGATATCAAAAGACGCGAAGCTGGTATTCTACTTATCAGTTTACCCATTGTTTCACTCTTTAAACTAGCGATTATGACGTAATTTTCGATTTTTGTGTTGATTCAGCGCATTTGCTACGTCATTCAAAACGTGCAATGTCAGGTACATGCCCGTGAGATAGACAACATTTATCAGGCAACGTGCCGCAATGCAGTTAATATGAGAGATAATTGATAATTTTATTTCTCAATCAAAACATATGTTGTGGGCACTTAAAAGATCTGTCTTTATTGAGCACCAAAAATGTTTAAACTGACTGATAACAAAATATTTACAATTTGGTGCCCTACTTGCATATCTGAATGCTTTGAGAGAAGGCACAATGCGGTACAACACATCTTGCCCCGAGCTTATAAAACTTTTTTCATGCTCAACTCAGGTGCGCACGTAATTTCAACTGCTCATAAAAACTAAAATACCGACAAATGGAGAAGTTTCTAGTCTCTCATATGTTGCATTTATTATGCTTATAACTGCTGACATTTTAACATTTATGAGCATGATAAATTTCGTGCTCAGCTGAGATGAGCATGGAAAAAAGTTTTATAACCTCGGGCCAGATTTGAAGACAGTATAAAAAAGCAAATTTAGAAAACATACTGAGGTTAAAAGTGTCGCCTCATAAAAATAAAAAAATATCAGACAAAATGCTTATATACTGACAGGCAATAGATACATTACAGTAAAATTTGGTCATGCATTGCATGTGTAGCACAAACACGAGCTGCACAAACTTACCATGACCAGGGGCCAGTTTCATCAATAAAGTTCCTAGGACAAATCTTAAAAGTGTCCTGGGACATTTTTTAGGATATGCGTAGGTCAGTTTCATCAAAACGTCTTAAAAAGATCACACGACATAATTTTGCGTTTCATCAAAATTGTCTGTATAGACTAAGAGAGGTGGTTGTAAAATAGTTCAAATGCTCGGTTTACAACATACAAAAGGGACAAAGTCTCGGATGTTACCTAAGTCTTCAATGCCGGGGATATTGTTTCTGTTTACATGTACTTTCCGCTTAACAATCAACAGATAATACAGTAAAGTCTAAAAAGTAGACGAAATGAAGGTACTAAAGCCGGTAATAGTAGATTAATGCAGGTCAAATGTATTGCAGATTTCTCCACAAAAGCATTCTGCAATACTTTCGACCTGCATTAAGCGATTACATGTACCAGTCTTGAAAACAAACCAGTCTTCTTTTGAGTGGCTGCTTAAGACAGGTTTGACTGTATTTTTTGTAACTGATGCTGCTTTTTGCGGACTACTCCACGACGTGGAGTGTATAAATGTACGTAGCAATAAGTTCCTCATCGCTTATGCCGTCTAGTGGGCAGCCTTTAAAAAACAAAAATATAAGAAATATATTTTTCAGTAGACTGGTATCAGACCAGTAAATAGAAATAATATAGGAATATGTGCGCATACATATACAAGCATATACACCTCTGAAAAAATCTCTGACTGTCTTATTTACTGTATTCTGTTCAATGGGGAAGTAATAAAGTATCATAAATTTATCTCTGTAGTAGTTATAGAACTTTCAGTTAGATATCTTAATATAGGGCCTGAAGACATGCTAATTTTTCAGAACAAAAGTGGGTAGGTTGTTAAACGTTAGAATGAGTAAGGGGACATTTTTTAATTTACGTGAGGGAATACCATATTCACTTAACATACAACTTATAATAGAAGAAACTAGATGTTGCGGAAAGTCGTCATCTTAAATAGATTATGATATAAGTCTATAAACCAAAGAGACAAATACACATTTGTCTCTGGTTTACCAACTTACACAACGTGGACAGCGAATATTCTGACCCGACTATATAGATGCTTCGACCGACATTAGCCTTCCCTGAGCGAAAATATTTGAAAATCAACTGACCGTAATGTGAACGACGCATGGTGAACGTAGATTAATCAGGATCCGGCGCCAGAAGGAATGTAGCAAAATGGTATTTTCCTGCAGAATGATGAATAATTTGATCAAAATATACCATGTGGTTCAAGAGTTATAAGCATTTTCACCAATTGCAAAGGTATGCACGGACGGACTCACACAGAGATAATAGTGCACACCTGCGGGTGGTGGAATAATTTTTTTCACTGTGAAGCTCACCAAGACGTATTTAATGCACATTTATTACTATTAAAACACAAAAAATAAGCAAACGAACAGAACAGATTTTAACAACAAAAATATTATAGAACAGAACAGAACATCATCTTTATTACTCTCAAGTCATACAAACATGACGTATGAGGACAAAGCAAATACAGTGAAATAAGCGGTGTATTGGTGCATTCTATATGTTGTGTGTATTTTGATCCACACTGTTGCTAAAATGGACCACGCATTGTCTCCGTATTTCATTATAGCAGCAGTATGGAACGGCATGGAACACAGAGAATGCATTGGTGGAGGTGAGAAGACAAAACAAAAACTATCTAATTGGTTGGGGTTGGGTAAGGGTGGGGAGCAGTTATAACGGGGGCTATAATAAGTAAGTATTTAGCCAGGGTCTATCTAAGTAATGAACAAAACAAAAAAAGGATGGAAAACATAAAGAAAAAAAGAAAAAGAAGGAAATATGTGTAAAAAAAAGAAAAGAAAAACAAGAAGAAAGAAAAAAACGAAAAAAAAAATAAATAAAAATAAATAAATAAATAAAAACTACAGCAAAGAGATATGGAGGTAATTAGAGTCATTTTCATTCTAAGATGAGTAACTCGGGTTATTTTCCACTTGAGTGTTTGATCAGTTGTTTCCCTTGCTCTTGTATATCTCTAAAGTCTAGTGTATAATAAATCTTAGAGAGCAAGACCAATGCCACCCCGTGCAGGTACTGTTGAGACAGATCCTAAGAGATGCCTCATCAGGGTCTACACAATAACTTATTTAGTGGGTGCAATGTTAGAGAAATAGTGAAATATTTTGCGTAGAGTATCAAGAGCTAGATAGGTGAAAATAAATCTGTATTCTGTCTTGCGAATATGAGGTAAATAACTTCCCTTGTCCTTGTCAGGTTTATCAACAAGGTACGTAACAATCGGTGCCGGCCCGGATGAGACAGTTTCTAAGAGCTGTCTCATACAGATCTACACTGCAGGTTATTATCTCAGAGGTGTCGGATTGTTTGGGTTACGTCAAGAAGGAGGATGAATAAACAGAAAAATAAATAAATAAATAAATGAATAAATAAAAAATAATAATAAAAAAAATTAAAAAAAAAATAAATAAATAAATGAATTGCTCCGGTTCTAGGGGTAAACATTGGTTTTCCTTTCTATTTGGTGTAAGATTTGCTATTTACTTTCGCGCTGGATTGTAAGTTTTCTTTCCAAGTTTGCAAAGAGAGAGACTCCAAAAAGCAAACCCAGCAACATAAAGTGCCTGTCCGAGTAAGACATTTCCCTAGAACTGCCTGATACGGGTCTACACTGTTTGTTATCAAATAGAAAGGATCACCATAACTAGAATAGTCAAATATCAAACGGGTGTGTTGGGCATAAAGGAAAGAAAAAGAGGAGAAGCAGTACAGGCCCCGATGGGGTTAACGATTGTTAAATACCTCCCCAACTAGGCCTGCACTGCTCCTCATATTCTGGATTATTTTTCATGAACGGAAAACCTCACAAAGACAGCATTGTTTACTACCATGTAATGCTTGAGTAGTTTTTCAATTGATCAAGCTACACAATACAGTTTACTTCGGGCACGTGCGCTTTATGCTGATTGGCTCGATATTGGCATAGTAAAACCTGCGTAGCGGACAAGAGTTTATACTAGTGTAATTCATATTTTTGTGATAACTTGTGAGGGAATTTTTGTTGGATTTATATTCCATCATATTCACTTGGTGGTGTGAAACATGACAGCACCCTCGATTTTTTTCGCTCGATATGACTACACAGAACATGGTAAGTATCAAAACTGTGTTATCTATAAGAAAGACTGGTTGTCGGCTAATAAGGTATACATCATTTAATAATAACTTAGGAAACGAAGTAGAACTAGAGCAGTCTACTCAGAAGAATAATGTTCACGTGTCACTAAACAAACCCACCGCACCCTCCAAAACGTATGTTGCGGGTACTCAAAAGAACCACCTCAATGAGACGGTTCTTTTGAGCACAAGCATTTCTTTAAATTGTCATTTTAAGTTCACTGATCTGATACTTTTAGGATCATGGGTCAGCTCAGTGACATATATTAGTCTTATATTGGTCACTGGTCAGCTTACAGCCTTCCTCAGTCTTTCTGGTGAACCGAGGTTTTGTCTTTGTATGGCCTAAGCTGTTTGTGTGACGGAAATCATGAACACCGCAACCATCGCCATGCTACGTTTATGAGCAATCGGTACGTGTAGAGCGATACTGAAAGTTTTTTTTCTGCAATACCTATGACAATGGCGCACTTCGGATCGAACTATAGTTCCTACTATAGTAAATAAAGTTTGATTCGAAAACCGATAGTTGCTACTATAGTGGCGCCAGGAACCTTTTGTCTACGATGAAGAATTGAAGCGAGGCGTTTTACTGTGTTTACTTACCAACCGACTAAAGTTGCAACTGTAGCTGTTCGGGTGTAAACGTGCGCGCGCGTCTATTACATAAGAACTTTAGTGGGAACTTTAGTTTGATTCGAAGTGGGTCAATGCCAAATGAAATTAAGAGTAACAACTTCCTTGCGCGGCTTTGTGGCGACAAGTAGAGCCAACTCACAAACTGATAGAAATATGGATGCAGGTCAGTTAGAAGCATAATTGTAAAGCAAATATACCTGTCTCTGAACACTATGTTTTTAGCCTTGGATGATTATCGTCCTCTTCAACCTCCAATATATCACTTGAAAAGCAGCAGCCGTCGTCACATATACTATTTAGGACAAAAGTATCCGCCGGGACACCGATTTATTTGTCCTACGTATAGGACAAAAAGTGAGAACTCCAGAGTTTGATGAAACACGATTTTTGTCTTAAACATGTCCTATGACATTTTAAAGACAAAAACACGTCTTAAATGCTTTGATGAAACTGGCCCCAGAATCTTGAGTCAAGCCTCGGGGTTACCGTAAAATGAAAATTTTTCGCGTCGTCCAATTTTTGCGGTAAGTCGTGAACCGCGAAAATTCAAATCCGCGAAATATCTTCCAAGTTTGACAAATTGTTTATTTACCTTTATACAGAACAAAAATTGTGTATTCATTTGTGTTCATAAAACACCATTTTTCATAGACTAACCAGCGTAGTTTTCAGGTCAAGCTACATGTACACTGTTCATTGAACATGAATAGATCAATCAAGGTAATGCTCGTTGGCGTTCAACCGTTACACAATAGACGGCTTGGACTAGCGAGATACTCTCCTACTTGGAGGAAATAAAGAAATCTATCTATCTATCTATCATCAACGAGTTTACGACGTGTTTTTGTCTTAAAAACATCGTACGAAGTGCGTACGTTAAAAATCGGGTTTCATCAAACTATTGAACTTTACGAACTTCTTACTTTTTGTCGTATATTTAAGACAACTATTTAGGTGTCGCAGCTGACATCTTTGTCTTAAATATTACTAACTTACTACTAAGCTACAAAGACTGTTGCATTTCACACGATTATAGAGGCTGAAGAGCAAAAAAATCGACAAAGGTTTAACTACAATCAAGACCACCCATTACATACTATATGGTTTACCAAAATGAGAAAATATGACTCCCTTTCCATGGTGCTTATGAGTTATTTATATGTCCAAGTAACCTCTCCCACCCTTCCACGCTGTATACTGTCACCAAGAGATTCGCCTATGGCCACCGTCAGTGAGTGAATTTATGAATAACCATCACGTTTAAGGGAAGGGACCAACAGGGTATTTTGTACTTTTTCACATGTCACCATTGATTAAACATACTAATGTACACATTCAAATGTACGGGTAAGTCATCGTCCATTTGCATGACTGCCAGGGACGACAATGATGAGCTCGAGGGGGCTTTTGTCAAACAACCATACGTTCTACATTCGATAAAGTTTCAAATCGTATGTCTTTGTATGAGTATGTACACTGAACCGAAGTTATAAGTAGCCACCACACAATTTTTGCTCCTGTTCAGAAAGTGAAAAGCGCTCTCACAAAATTTAAAATCTATAAGAAGGTCCAAGGCTTTGTTGAGACTCTGCAAATTATGTCATTTCCAAATGTCTGGTAGACCTTGCACAGACGAGGTCCGAATAAAGGTACCATCATTTCAAAAAGTCACACTTTTTAGTGTGATATAAACTATTCATCAGATACGTTATCCATTTATATTTTAATTAGTTTGAAGATGTTTATAACAGCTGTGATATAAGATGAAAAGAATCAAAGTTTTTTTTGACAATTGAACACTCCATTTCTCTTCTGCGTTTACATGAAGACAGCCACGGTCAACAACTTAATCAAAATATTTTTAGCTTAACCATGCAGTTTGCATACACACTTTGCATTGCTCTGTACGCTTTATTATCTGCGGCACAGTAGTGCAATTTTCAGGGGTTCTTTATCATGAATTGGCGTCACTGTTCTGCTTAAAAATTAAAAGAAATCTTTAACAAATGCCATTTAAATGACCTTTAAAGTTTCAGGTTAAAAGCGGAAATGGATACCAAATTAGTAAAATAAATGCCATTGGAAAATGGGCTCATCAAGTTGCATGGTGTTTTGTCAAACATATTAACGTAAAATAAAACACATACAATGATTATAGTACACATGTGCAGCTGATGATTTCCGAAAATTTCGGAAAATTATCATTTTTTTTTAAAATTCACAAAAAATCTGTCATAAGCAAAATGTCAAGTGTTTGATGTTTTTCATGTCGACTAGGCAGGTTTGCAATTACCTGTACTTGAATTTGATAAAAACTGCACTCAAAACGCTTATTTTCTTCATAAATTTGATTTTTGCATTTTTGAACCCAAAAACCGTGAAGTGATAGAAAACTCTTCCAAAACACCGCTAAACGTTAGTTCATTACAATACACAAACTTGGGCAAAAAATCATTTCAATATCACTAGGGCTTAGTCAGAATAAAAGAAATTGAAAAGTGGCTACTTAGAACTTCGGTTCAGTGTATATGTGTGAGCTGTTCACAAGAGTTTTCAGTAGAACTTTTATATTCTCCATGAAGGGACATACATCCGGCTTAGCACAATCTCAGTTCCAACCGTATTACAAGTTGCATTCTAGATTTTTACGTTTTCGAACATTTCGACTTGTTCTCTCAAGCATCCCGGGTGTTATGTTTAACTCATTTTCGCCTTGCCTCCATCTTGTTGGACGTTGGCAAACAGTGCAGATCCAGATCAGACGCCACATAACCAAGGTCGCGTCGGATCAGGTCCTCCGCTGTTGTTCGCTATAAATTTGAATACAAAAAACACCAAAAACAACACCCCAAAAGTGGTTTTGAGCTTGTAAAAAAGATTAAAATGGGAAACTCCATTCGACATGTATAGGTAAACATACAGTGTGCAAACGAGTAATTTTTGGGACACAGTTTCTTGAAACATTACATGTACCATTTTTGTTATGAATACAATATGAACTATCACTCCTTATGTTCAAATGATAATACATGTATGTCCCTCTTTAGGGATCTGTAAATGAGCATCACAACAATCAAGCAATTAGAAGTTAGTTCGATATTCGATATTCAAATTGAGAAGTTAGTTCGATATTCGATGTTCGAGATTCAAATTGAGAAGTTAGTTCGATATTCGATTTTTGAGATTCAATTTAGTTATTCGGACTGTAGTTGTTTCATGCTTTTATGCTCAAAACCCTTCCTTGGCATCCAGAAAATTACCGCATATCATGTTTTCAATATCAAAACTGACTTTTAATGCACGAATTTGAATATCAAATTACCAATTTGATATTCGTAATTCGATATTCGAATTGCCGCTGTTTTTTTTTTTATCTTATTAGTGTCAAAAACCTCCTTTGGCATTCGGAAAGTTACCGAATATCAAGTTTGTAATATCAAAACTAACTTTAAATGCACGATTTTGAATATCAAAGTACCAATTCGATATTCGAACTGCGAGGTTTTTCATCTGATTAGGGTCATAAACCTTCTTCAGCATTTGGAATGTTACCCAATATCAAGTTTTTAATATCAAAACCAACTTTTAATGCACGATGTTGAATATCAAATTACCATTCGATATTCGTATTTCGAAATTCGAACTGCCGTATATATCTATGGAAACATATATACTTGTGATTTACCAAGGGGAGGGAGGTCCGGACCCCCTGCCCTCATTCGGACCCGCACATGCTTCTTCTTTAAAACTTTCTTCACATACCTACGTATTTTTCACTCTGTGATAAACCACTTTACACGGCTATATAAAGTCCGCACGTGACCAATCACATGATATTTGGAGACTGTTTGTTTGTTTGTTTTTGTTGCTTTACGTCCCATGTCAACAGCTATGGTCATTGCGGGACGGTCAGTTCACTTAACCACACTTTTTCCTGGGCAGGCTTGAGCAAGCGGTTAACCAGTAATTTGTGCACATACTTTCGCTTGTAACTGACAGCAATCCTTCTTGAATAAATCAGCGGAAGGGAGGAGAATGACCGTAGAAATTATTTCATGATCAATCTCCACGAAAGTATGGTACCGGGCCGGGATCGAACTCGCGACCCCTGGATCTGCAGTCAGACACGCATCTGTAACCAGACACGTTACCGACTGCGCTACGCGGCCCATTTGGAGACTGGAGTTAGGCAAAGTTAAAAATACGACGTTTTTTAGCGAAACGAAAATTTTTTTTGTCTTTACGAAACAGTTTAAGATGTTTTGATGAAACTGACGTACGCACTTCTCAGAAAACAACGTACGCACAATTTAAGATATATCGTACGAACTTTATTGATGAAATTGGCCCCTGATCATTTATTCAGATTTGGACCAGTGATTGTCAGCGTTTGTTCACAAAATTATCAAATAAATAATTCTAAAAAGTGATTGTTGAGAGAAAAAAAGACGATGTCATTGCATTGCCAGTTGAAGTCGACACTTAAAATGTACCGCTATTCTATGCACTAGGTACAACTTGAGACCAACGAGAAACTAGGATTCGTCCTCCAGATGAAATACGGAAAACACCTAGTTTCAACCATTGGAAATGACCAACTAAACGCATAATTCAGATTTAACTTGCAATTACAATTTTCGCGGGTACAACAGACCGCGAAAATTAAAAACCGCGAATATTTATCCTTATGTTTTTGAGGCAAAACCGCGAAAATTTGGCGACGCGAAAATATTCCATTTTACGGTATTATTAATAAACTGGGTTAGTTTATGTCCATTCTACCAATAGTAATACCCCCCCCCCCCCCCCCCCCGTTGAAAAGATCCAAAAAGGTGCCGAAATTCCATCTAATTAAAGGAAAAACACAGCAAAAACAACAGGTTTAACATTTTGTCAAAAATACTGCAGCTTTTTCTACCCGCATATCGAAAAGTTCAAGAGAAAATAACGTGAAAATATGCACTTAAAGTCGATTTTTCGCGTTTCTTATTAATGTGGCAGTACTTTAATTATAGTTTTAATAAACTCAACAGCAGACTTTTCCATGAAAGCCAATACTTTTATCTATTTTTAGAAAATGTGTAATGTGAAATTCCCAAATGAAAATGAAAGTGTATGTTTTCCTCGGACATTCAGGTAATACTTTTATGATTGAAAACGGTCTATTTCTATAACAAAACTGATTGTAAAACGTATGGGAGGTAGGTTTTCAGCGTTTTACATTCACGGTTCCAGGATTTTCATCTGGGAGGGGGAAGAAGTTCAGTCCTGACGTTATTTGTTGATATACTTAGTCCTCAGTATATTGTACAGAGGGGGCTCTATTTTGATTCTGCAAGGCTTTGGCTCCTGTTTGGAGTAATACAGGCTAGGAAGTGAGTTGATGTATCTATTTGATGAGAAGTCATTATAGTTCAAAGGCTACTACAGCCTTATTTCATACTTATTGTGCTTAAGCTATACTGGATGACAAAAGAAACGCTACATCTAAATTTACAGGCGGCATGTTTTATAAATGTTTATACATGAAGTAAAAAATGTAAGTATGGAATATTTTTACATTAATGGCATGTTTATGTTGTAGCTCGAAACGTTTAGTTCAAGAAATTTTAATGATGGAATTCAAAACTTTGAAAACTGACGTCGTTTTTTCTTAGTTTTTGTTATAAATTCAAAAGGACAGTCACGTAATATGATATTCTGGAAGAGAACATGCAAAATAGAGACGATGATGAATCCTGAGCTTTGAAACAAATTTGTGTTGCCTACATTTTGTTACCGACATACAGAAATGAAACATACAATAACATGCCAGCCAAAATTCTGCTCTTTTACACACCCTCGACCCCTGGATAGGGTCAAAAGATCGATTGTTTTCTGAAGAGGTTCATATTGGATATCAAAATACAAGGAAAGAAGTTTAGATCAGTATGCAAGCAAAATTTTGACCTGATGCACGACCATGGCCTTTTGTGTTGGGTATAAAGGCCAGACATTAAAAATTGTGCAGATTAGTCAATGACTTGAAAAGATATGCTTCTGATCCGAGTGATGGACTTAGGTGTTGCCAAAATGGGATTTATATTTTGTGGTAAACATCCTCTTCTCATGGCAAGGACTCAGTATAAAGGAATGGCCTTTATATAAGGGTCTGTAACTCGAGAAATATAGTGAGTGTGTCTTTATCGTTGGCGACAAATAGTTCTTTCCAGAAAGGTATTACATTTAGTGCTGCAGCAATGTGGCAAAAAGTAGCCTAATTTTAGAGGTACCCATACCAGCAGGGTAACAAATACTACTATATACCAAATTAAAGCTTGGAGTCTGCTCATTTCAAAACTGCATGATGCCACTTCCAAAATTTTGTGCGTAATTATTTACGGCCCTTCAAAAGTATACACCCTAAATTATTAATATTCGTTTTCTGTGTGCTTCCCAAGCAGGTATTATCCTCATATATGCACATAAAAATCTATTTCTTGTAAATTGTGGAGTGGAACATGAATAAATATGATTATAGATATTAAATGACAATATCCAGTCTGGTTTTCAACATTTTATGAGGTCATTGAGTACAAAAGTCACGAAAACCTATGACATTGACATAACATTAATCTGGATGCAACTGCATGTCATCCTGTTCAATTTTGTAAGGATTTTTACTGTTAGAAATTGTAAATATTTAATCTATACTATTTTATTATTTTTGTCACACTTGCTTGTAGCAAGAGTGTGGCTTTTTTTAAACAGGGTGTTATATAGGAGTTCAAATTCGCGTCAGTCATCCGTCCGTCAACAATTTACATTAAAGTGAATTTCTCTGCAGCAATGATAACTGTTATTAAACATTGCATAGTAACGTCCTCTACATATTTTTTGAGTATACAGTGGGGCCTGCTGACCTTGACCTACTTTTTACGCTCCAGTGACGTTGATATAAATTGACATCCGTCCGTGAAAAATTTACATTAAAGTGAGTTCTCTGCAGCAGTGATAGTTGAGAGTGTCAAACCTTGTATACAGTGATTCATTTACAATTTTTGGCTTATGGGTCCTAGGACTCACTAGTCCAGAATACTTTTTTAATGACAAGACTGCAATACTATTGCATCCTCGGACTCGCCGAAATAAAAACTTTGCATCCCAGAGACAAAATGATGTGCAAAAGGTGCAGGATGCGCAGGTAACAAAATCACTGCTGTATAGTAATTGTCCTCGCAATCTCTTTAACCTTGCTTTGTGACATTGACCTACTTTTTGCGTTCCAGTATTTTGACTGTGACAGACTTTACTCGAGCAGGCTTGACACAGCGTTCCCTCAGAACTAATGTCATGTTCGTTTAGTATAACGTTTTATCAATATCAAAACAGGATGAAGCTATATTGCTCAGCTGTGTCTGTCATACTCTTAAATGACTAGCATGCATGTGAGACACCATTACTTGTTTAAGACAAAGTGGAATTCCTAAAGACCATGAAAATGAGTTCTTCACCAAAGACATTTACAGTCAAATTGGTCTAAAATGCTTCGCAATAAAGGTGTAGTGTATTTATCCTTCCATCTGTCAAAGAGTGATGTTAAAGCACATGACATTCTCTTTTCCGAATCACTTGTGTTTTGTATGGATAATGTACAAAAATGTGTTTTCATGGATCTGCTATTTTGCGTTCATAGGTTAGGTTGTTAGGTTAGTGCACATAGTTGTTCATTGTGAAAACATGTATAATGTACAGCTATCGTTTCAGATACTGTTCAGCTTTGGTGCAGCTGTTGAATGGTTCATCATCGCAGGACGCATACAGTAAGTGTGTCATTATTGTATTCAACTATCTTTTAACCTTATTCATGTTGTTGGGTGGGGGGTAGAATGTAGAATATGCAAATGGAAACTGTTATTTGTCGATAGCACTTTTGTTGCTGCCTTTGCCAAGCTTACCTCGTTTAGGGATGTAGGGTCTAGTTTTTCATATATTGCTCCAACAGACTGAGTGCAAGTAAACTTTTGACAGTTTAATAAAGGCCCATGGCCAAGATAGTTCAGTCCCTAAACTTTCAGTGCACCTTGAACCATGCGTTTGAAAACGGAAGCACTGCCTATATCACACCCGACCAGACAGTATATTTTGATCAGTACTGTGTGTTATTCTTATGTAAGACTGGTGAATAAGATGTTAACAGGGTATTACGTCTCATAGCAACATCATATGCCAATTGGACATGTGAGAAAGATTTCATGTGTAGCTTCTTTATTTATCTATGATGAGGAAGTTACAATAAGAAAAAATCTGTACCGGGACATTTTGCAGCAACTGAGGCATGTATACTGCCTTGTGTTTGCTTTCTTTTGTAGCTCTGAGATGTCCATATGCTCATCTTTGTTCGCTTTGATGGCTCTGTCCTTCAGTCCACCACTGATGAAGATTCTATGTTTCTGTTCAACTGTCGGTGTAATAAGCTACATGGTTGTCCTTAGTTTTGCCTCCGGATAATAATTTCCTCTATTCTTTGAGTACTTTCATGTCTGCTTGTAGAAGCATTTTATGTCCCATTGTGGTGTTGCCTCTTTTTTGGCATACTAGCGTATTCACACTATTCTCCCTATACATGTCAAATATAATGTGTATCTGTGAAACGGACTAATAGATGCAACTGGCCTAAAGTATGTAGACACGGAACTGTTCAACTATGGCTACAGATGTTACTTTAGCCCTTTTAGACAGTATTGGTAGCATCTGTATCAAAGCTGTAGCATCAAAGATAATGCATTCTGTTTTCTCACTAATGCTACTTTGCCTTCAGATATGCTTTTGAGTTAATGGATGAAATCAGGTCATTGATTCGAGCCATAGTTTTTGAAAATATTTTAAGACTCCTTGTGCATTCTCAAAAGACAAGATACCTCCCTGAAAGAGCAAGCTGCTTACAAACACAGACGCATCACCTAATCATTCATGACTACACTGCTGTATCTTTGGCATGTCTGCCAGTGTCTTATTGTTTGCCTTTTGCTTGGGTTCATAGAACATCTTCTGAGGTTTGTCTTGTCCATCAAGCTTTATAAATCCTTCCTTCATGAATAATATCCTCACTTCCTGTGTCTAAGGCACCAAGCAAGCCTCGATGATATAACGCATGTTGCAAAATCCGTTTGAAGTGTGAGGTGTGTCCTCTCTGGGGTTAAACGGGGATCAATGAATCGACTGTCAAACATCTAAATTATTTTTACAACAGAATCATATTAGTGCTTTTGTATCAGAATGGTGTAAAGGTCAACTCTGGTTTGGTTTACCTGTACATGTACATGCACTTAGACATACATAGTTGTGGAACATCATTTAGTACTTTGCGGTCACGGGCTTGGCTCAGGAACCACGTGACCTAGTCAATGAATTGCCTTTTAAGTTAGTACCGTGATTCCTCTAGATCCTATTAAAACTTTGTACTCTGTTGCTTAGACCACATAGTTAATCCAGGCAGAATAGAACTTGTCCTCTGACATTTTTATAGTACATTAGCCTTCATGGAAACCATTAATCACCTCTTCAGAAATGTACTGCATTTGATGGATTTGTTATGATATACATATATGTTGCTTGTAAACATCAGAGGGAATAGTTTCGCCTTTGCAAACTGATACACATCTCAAAGACAAAGCCTAGTTGGGGAGAGGAATAGTTTAAAAGTAAGCAATACTATCTCCAGCGAGTCATTCCAAAAGTAATAATGTTGGAGAAATAGGTATTCCCTTTTACCTGAACTCTGATCGCAGGTTAATCTGTACAACTTCACAAAAACGACCAGATAGTATTAGTTAATTACAGTTATATGTTCATTTCTGTGTCTGATTCATAGTCAGGATTCCTCTTAGAACTCATGCAAATGACACTGGACATCATCAGAGAAAGTTCTGTTGTTCTTGCAGCACCACTTTCAAGAACTGTATAGAAAATGTTAGTTTAAAAAGTAAGTGAGTACGACCAGGAACTGCCACAATCACCCCAACAGCACGGTGAGGAAGAGGCAAGGCATGATAACTGATTCATGACAAGCTCATAAAGCTTTGTCACACTCTTTTCCAGACAACTTTTGTTTTACACTGTCAACAGCAGAGACATCAAAAAAGTAAGCGAGTATGACCAGGAAATACCACAATCACAAGCTGCAGACAAACTCAAGTTCAAATGACTGTTATCCGAGTCTCACCTTACCATGAGGTATCCAATGCTAGCAAAACCTGTTATAAGAAGGTGCATTCCACCTTCACATAGAAAGATATATTTCATGTACATAGGTTTAGCCCAAGTGATTTCTATAGCTTTCGTAAATAAACCCAAAAGATGCAGACGTATAAATTTGAACAATTACATTTATGCACGTTTGCATTCCCTTCAGAGTTGTATTATAACTGCTATCAACTGTTGGGGGACATTATAATTGGAGTAATTGCTACATTAAATGCATTTATATTTACTAGACATTGCAAGGAAACACTCCTTTTTAAGATTTAAAAATGTAAATGTAGATCAAATGCAATAAACGTGACTATTTGTAAAAATCATTGGTTTTCGCGACTTTTGCACTCAATGACCTTTTAATTATAGTTGACAATGTGCGTAAGTAGCATATCAAATGCAAACAAAATTAATGTTAACTATTGGATCATATACAACCTAATAACATGAATTTTATACAGTATGTATTCTTCTTGTCACAAAAAGAAATCATCATTCCTTTCTGAGCTATAATGACGGTACCCATGTTTAACGGGCCGTAATTTTTTTCGCACAAAATTTTGAAAGTGGCATCATGCAGTTCTGAACTCAGCACACTCTAAGCTTTAAAATGATGTATGATGCTACTTGTTACCCTTCCGGTATGGGTACATGTCACTTTTGGTGACCTCTGCTGCAGCACTAATTGTGTCGTAGCATATATGTGAAGAAAGTTATGAAGCCACTTGCATTCATATTTGAACAGCCCTCGTATAAGCTATCCAGATTTCACTTTATTTATGCTAATGATTCTTAGGCTTATAAAACCTGCAAAGGGCCAATAAAAAATCTCGAAGGGCCCATTAATACATGTGTTTGAATGTGATATTCGCCGTTGTTCAATTTATGTGCATACCATCATTTGGACCTGGTTTATTTTGTTTGTTTGTTTGATTTGATTCTTTACATCCACTCAACAATCTTTCAGCTATGCGGGACGGGTCTTCCTGGGTTGAACCAGTACTAAGCTAGGATAAATGTGTCTTGCTCAAGGACACAACGCAGTGACGCCGGTGAGGCTCGAACCCGCGGCCCTTCGGTCTCGAGTCAAGCACTCTACCACTGAGCCACTGCGCTCCCATGGACCTGGTTTATCACTGCCCCATTAAGACCGAGCATACATTAACGCTGACCTCAACTATTTCTAATATCGTATGCGATAAGTGCCGTACATACATGTACATGTACAAGCTTGCATTCTAGATTGTATTTAACATGCACGCTACGTACAATTTTGGACGCCAAGAAGACCACGATTGCAAGGAAATACAAACCAAAATAAAATTACAATCATTATGATTCTCTCTCTCTCTCTCTCTCTCTCTCTCTCTCTCTCTCTCTCTCTCTCTCTCTCTCTCAACATGGATGATTTGCTCTCCTATATTCCGTGTATAAAGTTTTCATATCGATAATATTGTATGTATTATATGATTTTATGAAGTATACTGCACTGCTCAACGTCCTCATTAGCTCCGTACTACTTCCACTATGGTGATATTGCTTTCCGTATTTGTATGCTTATGCCGCTTATCCCGGACATCTCTAATAAGTTAATGAATCGATCACGAATTAGTTGGGAATACGCCGAATGCAGCATGAATTGGGTACGAATTAACAGAAATCCGCGACGGTTCGTGATGATTCACGAGATTTTCTCTCACCTCTCACGACAGTTATAAAAAACATCCATGCTTGTGGGGGGGGGGGGGGGATCAGTTCCAAAATGAATGTTCCTCGTTTGTCAGCTGTAGAATTGATCCTGCAACTTGAGTGTCTAAAATAGCCACTTATATAGCTAGAAGAAAACAACTACGTTATTGTCGAGAGGCCCTGGTCCTGACTCTTTGACTTGGAAAAATATGGTAGTTAGCCATCAGCAAAACCACCAGCCAGGAGTTACTGACTGAACCTGATTGTGCTCCTGAATCTGCCAAATCTGTTCCATTTCCAGGACTGCCTCAAATGTATGCGCGTGATGGGGTAGTTACTCGACACAATAGCCGTATACTTTATCACTGTATCAGTTAAAGAAGGGGCCACATCAAACTCCCTCCTTGCACCCTCTCTCTCCGCTGGTCTCTCTCTCTCTCTCTCTCTCTCTCTCAAATAAGACTCGCATTTACTGAAATTTTGTTTTATTTGCTTTTCAAACGCAATATATCCAAAGACTGTTTGTAAGAAATAATATTGATACGAGCTTACTTATATGTACAGCTGCTTTCCAAAATTTTTATAGATAGCGATTTTTGTCATCATTATTTACATACACTATACTTGTTTGAATGTTTGTAATAAACTTGTGCTTTGTTTTAGATATGATTTATTTCTGCTCCTGTATGCACGACACATCTAGCAATAGTGAGTAAAAATATGACTTCTTTTTGCAGATGTTTTGTATCAAGTTTTAACTTCTAAAAAAGTTGATTATATTTTTTAGCAAATCAAAGTTGCTAATCAAAACTCTATTTCCAATTATGGGATAATAAGGAGAACAGCAACGAAAACTGTGGTGGTAATCTTTAAAGCCATATAAACGGAGCATTGTGAAATACTTTAAGAATTGAAGCTGTCGAGTGTATCAACAATTAATCACTTGATTGTCTTTGGTGTATGTGCACTAGCAGGTCGCACAAATTTTATAATTTTACATAGTTACTTAAAAAATATATTTTGAGTGCATTTTAAGTGTTCAAATATGATGCTACATAGTAAAGCCAAATTATTAGGAGAAAGACCAAAAGGAAAGTACAGTACTGCCAAACAGTTAAATGGGCCAAGAGGGCTTGAAATTGTATTTAAATTGGGAAATGTCATCTTTTCAGATGAATCCACTCTCTTAACCTATTTCTTTTGCAAACCTATTCCCATCAGGCGTCTGAAACACAAACAAATTTATCCACATTACATTTATGGATGGGTAAAAATCCACTGGAGTCGTATTGAGGGGACCGTCTCGTAACTTTTAAAGCGTTCTCTCAACTTAAGCTTGTTAATGAAACAATCACCAGTAAGGCAAATCAGGATGATATCAAAAAGTGATATAAAACTCCAATATGAATGTACTATGTCCAAATCATTCAACAAGATAACGCACCTTGCAATAGCTCTTTAAAATATTCACACTTTCACCAGAGACCAGGGTGGTGATATTTTTTAGTTGCCACCTTACAGTGTAGATCTGACTCCCATAGATACTGACTGCAGCATAGTTGAGCGTCACGTTAGTCGGATGTCAAATATAAAAAGACAAAACTTTTTAGAAATTACTATCAAACTTGGTGCACCTTGAATTCAGATGAACTAGGTCATGCATTTGGCTATGCCAAAAAGAATCCAAGTTGTCATTACATTTAATGGTGGTGTTACTAAGTGTAAGATGACATGCCGGATTTTTGCTTGAAATGAAATCAATTTCAAGATATAATGCTTTGTTGTTACAGTGCTATACATGTGCTTTAATATAACATAGACAAAAAATGATTTGCACCTTTTAATCCATTGCAAAATCAAATATTAATTACATAGGGTATGTAAATAATTATGACAAAAATCGCTATCTATAAAAATTTTGGAAAGCAGCTGTACATTGTATTCCATTTTTGGAAGGGAATCTTACGTCTCTCCAGTGATTATAGTACTCTCAGTGCTTTGATAAGTATGAATTGAATAGAACATTTCAGGATAAAATTTGCAGAAAAAGTCTTTTTACGGTATTTGCCGCATGCGGAACCGACTCAAAGTTACCATTTAATGGTGTAATATTATATGCACAATAAAATGAGAAATAGTTTTATCCGGCTCCGCATGTGGACATGTACATGTATGTAATTGAGTCACGAAGTACTTGAGCGTGTTTGGTTTTACCATATACTTAGTGTTAAGTGTGGTTGATAGGACATACATTTAACCCTAAAATTTATCATAAAAATACATTTTAATGAAGAAAATAAATTGTGGACATTAAACTAGAGACTCTTAGGTATCATTTGGTAATATTTTGGAGGGATTTTTTTACAATCGATTTTTTACTGTAAAAGTGGGCCATTTGTAATACAAAACCGTTACACGTCCTTTACTGATTTTTGTGATGAGTTTTAACAATATATGAATTAAACCGCTCATTATTCCCTGACACATAAACCATCATCGCAAAGACTGACAGAGTAAAACCATTAGCTTTCAATTATACGAATTAATAAAAATAAAATACTTATGGGCTTCGAAAATCTTACGTTTAATGCAGTTTCCCATCACCTACCTTATACTGATTAAGGAAATCATAAAGCACCTGTAACCCTTTCATAAAGCATCATTGACACATTTCATAAAAAATCACCCCGCACTGTGACTGAATTAACCCCCTGAGCTTTAGCGCAAGACAAACTCATTTGAGAATTTGATCTGTTAGCATAACCGTCGTGCGGTCCATTGAAACACCCCAACCCACCCCAAACACCCCAAACTCTACCAAACCATTACCGTACATATACTGCGCGAAAAAATTTTTAAGAGCACTCACGTCCTCTTCGTGGGTTGGGCGCACGTGCCTCCAGCCCCCCCCCCCCCCCTGGGGCCGGCACGGGCATTGTGCAAAAATACATACAGTGATAGGGCTAAACGACCGCCACCTTTTTTGAAAAGCTAATACTTTTGAGGTCAATAATTTTACCATATTTCTATTTTTAGGAAATGTGTAATGTGGAATTCCCAACTGAAAAGGAAAGAGTATGTCTTCCTCGTACGTTCAGGTAATACTTTTATGATTGAAAACGGTTTATTTCTATACCAAAACTGGTTGTTAAACGCATAGCAGGTAGGTTTTTAGCGTTTTACATCCGCGGATCCAGGATTTTCGTGTGGGAGGGGGGACGAAGTTCAGCCCTGACGTTATTTGTTGATGTACTTCGTCCTCAGTATTGTACGGGAAGGGGATAACGACAACTGTCCCCGCATGGTGCGTTTCCCCTTCCCATATTGTACAGAGGGGGCTTTATTTTGATTCCTCATGAAGTGAATTGGTGTATCTATTTGATGAGAAGTAATTATAGATTAATGGCTATTGGAGATTTCTCGCCTGATATAGATTTATACACCGTCTATTGAGGTTTACGCCACTTAAAATGGGAGTCATCTCGAAGTAAACTTACCTGCGTGTAGAAAATCCGTTTTCATCACTTAAATGCTTTTTCATCACTTGGATGCTTACTGTTTAACCTGTATGTTCAGGCGCCCACAAAAGGGACACCAAGGTAGAATAATATATACATTTCAATTTCGGTCAGTATGAATGGTTTTTATGGCAAACAGTGATGATCATGTTCGGGTGCTAAGTCAACAGCATCTGGCCAGGGTCCATACTGATTGCATATGTCCCACAAAAGGGACATCGAGATGCAATAGAAATATTATGTACATTTCAAATTAGGATTAATAGATTTTATGACAAACAACAATAATAACTCTGTTCATATGCCAAGTCAACTACAACAATATCTAGTCGGGATCTGCACTGGTTGCATATGTCCTACAAAAAGGACACCAAAATACAATTTAAGTAATTATGTAATTTTCAAATTCCGACAAGTTGAGTGAATATCATGACAAACAATGACCCCTATTTGGCACAATAATAACAACAACGACTGATCTGGAGCTGCAATATGTGGCGATATCCCACAAAAAAGGACACCAAAGTACAGAATTAGTGTATGTTTGTGTGTTTGTTTTGTTGCTTTATGTCCCAAGTCAACAGCTATGGTAATTGTGGGACGGTCAGTTCACCTAACCACACTTTTTCCTGGGCAGGCTTGAACAAGCGGTTAACCAGTAATTCGTGCACATACTTTGGCTTGTAACTGACAACAACCCTTCTTGAATGAATCAGCGGAAGGGAGGAGAATGACCGTAGAAATCATATCATGATCAATCTCCAAGAAAGTATGGGACCGGACCGGGATCGAACTTGCGACCCCTGGATCTGCAATCAGACACGCATCTGTAGTTAGACACGTTACCGACAGCGCTACGCGGCCCGGCTAATTTGTGTTTGTGTATGTGTGTGTATATATATAGATATATATGCGTATGTGTTGTGTACATTTAATTTTGGTCAGAATGGGTGAATTTTGTAACAAAAAATAATGAACCTGAGCAAATGCCACTGCACCAACATCTGATCTGGATATATACTGTTTGAAATGTCCCAAAAATGGTACACAATGTTTGGCGATGTCCCACAATAGGGACACCAAAATAACAATAAGTATAAGTATAGGTACATTTCTATTAAAGTCAGATTAAGTGGATTTTGTCACAAACAATAATGACCCTGAGCAGATGCCTCGTCACTGGCATCTGACCTGGATCAATACTGTTTGAATATGTCCCACAAAAGGGACACCAGAGTATAATATAAATAGTATGTACATGTTATTGGCCAAATTGAGTGGATTTTCAGACAAACAATTATTACGCTGATAATATGCCTCGCCATCAACATCTAGTTTGTGTCCACAATATTTGACGATGTCCCACAATAGGGACACCAAAGAACATTAAATATAATTTTATGTACGTTTCAATTTCGGTAAGGTTGAATGGATGTTGTGGTGAACGGTAATGAAACTGATCAGAATCCGCGCCAGCTGCATCTGATCTGGGTCTGCACTGTTTACCTATATCCTATATAAGGGAATACCAAAGTACAAAATAATTTGACGTTAAACTGAATTTCTGTTTTATTGAATTCAAATTTAAGCTAAACTTGTGCATTTGGGCAAATACAATTGACGTTGTAAAGAATTTTGCTGTTTTAAAGAATGTCGCTGTAAAGAGATTTCACTGTAAATACTGCGTACAAAATCGCTAAACGACACTTGTGATCGTTTGTATCAGTATGAAGGGAACATTTGCTCTGTCATGGAAAGAAGCCATGTTTGCTAATGGTCTATATGGCACCATGCTTAGGAGTAATTACCCTTAGTTTATGAAAATCATTTGTTGAAACGACAGCTGCTATCTAAGATGTACAGGTTGGATAGTTGTTTGAGTATGTAAACAACGGAGATATAGGAAAATGATATCACAAGGTGGTAATTTACGGAATAAACTGCAAACGCTATAGAAACTAATAAAGATACATATAAGCCACATAGCGGAAGTAACAATAAAATTACATGTAGGTTATTAATAAAGTACTATTAAAAACATAGGGCACCGTTCTTTCCTTTTCGGTTTTGAATACTACAATACGTCACGGAGAATACAGGATAAATAGATATTCTAAGTAATTAAGTTAATGAAAACGATGCTTTTATTACAAAATAATATTTACGGAATAAATTGCATACTAGTAGTGGACAATAAGTTGCCAGATAAAATGAGAAAATAATATGTTACCTAAAAATATAAATCAAGTTATATATAGATTTTACAAGAGGTACCATAGAACCGGTTAGTGATGTTACTTTAAAGGCAGTAGGAATAGTAAGATATTGTAATAGGGAGAAAACAAACTGTAGCTGGGTGGGTGGCAAGTTTAACTCACACCCACACAAACACACGCACACACAATATATATGTGTACGTAATGACAGTATACAAATATGTATAGATATAATTAAATGTTTATCCTTGGTAGAAATTTCAACTTACATTTCACATCGATATAAGATTTGAATGACGTATGGTTGTATTGA
Source organism: Loripinus fragilis (assembly GCA_964019695.1). Lineage (NCBI taxonomy): Eukaryota > Metazoa > Mollusca > Bivalvia > Lucinida > Lucinidae > Loripinus > Loripinus fragilis. The sequence goes on from OZ026531.1 coordinate 46,326,650, forward strand.
ATTTGTATACTATCATGGGAGGGTTGCCGTCTTGAAATGACTTTAACGGTGGGTATGTTATTGGTCAAGTATGATCACGACATACAGCGGGTCCCTATCCCTCCTTGTTTCATTGCATACAACTACTGTGCATGGAATGCTTTGATGGTCACAAAAATGTAAAAATTTAAGAATTTGGCTTAGTGATTTCAAAACTCTTTATATGCAAGGATGAGCATTTTCCTTTTTTCATGTGTATAGTATGGAAGATACAACTTATGCATATGCCATGCTACGTATGATGTAACTATGGACAGGTGACTTTAATGTAACAGCTGCAAATATTTTCCTCATGTGCATCACAGATTAGCATGTCACATGTGTATAAAGTTTATAATTATTACAATTGTTATATAAGGGATTGTTCATAATGGACCTGATACTGATGTAATACACGGTGCAATTTACCCCGTTCTCACTGACCTGAGATAGGCGGTGTTAATGGAGGTTGGGATTTGGTTGATATGCCATATGTTTTTTTCACGTTGTTTACACATAACAGAATGGTTATACTAATTAAGCAGATAAACGATGAATGTGAATTGTGATCTGAATGCAGGTTCCATCTATGATCAAAAAATACAAACGCGCCGGATTGAGATGCGACTGTCTGAGTCACATATATTGGCGTTTGTTTGTTCTATACAGTACAGATAGAGCGAATTGACTTCAAACTTTGATATAAACCTTGCATACAGGTATACTTCTACCACGACCTCTAAGGCATGACCCTCGATTTATTCAATGCATTTACCGTTACAGTCACGCCTCAAAGCGTTTGGTGGAAGTATAGTGACTAATACTCTGCATATCCTAATGTCTCTTCAAACAACACTATTTTACTGATCTACCAAAAGCTTTGAAGTGTGACTGAATTTACAATATTGATATGTTGTTCTAGAAAAAAGGGTTTCGGGCATTTATTTACCTTTACCATAAAAACTTTGAAATACACAAATGTTCCAGCCCGACTCGCTCAGTTTACGCTTTCTGCATCAATAATTTGAAATAGAAAGATCCAAAGGTCATTAATCAGAGGTCATGGTACATCTATACCTATACGGTATAGGTAAATTGTAAATAAACAAAAGATTGGTTGCGACAGAATATCTAAGTCAAGGTTATAGACACTAAAAGGATTATTATATTATACATGTACTTGCGTTGGTAGCGAAAAATACCAAGCTGTTCAGCCTTCACTTTGCGTTTCGTTTGTGCAAAAAAACAAAACAAAAAAAAAACGTACAATTAAAGTCATAGCATGGTTCATTCAAAGGAAACCAAGCCTCGTATAAAAATACCAAAAACACCACTAGCTCACCCATACAAATCGACTATTTTCTTGCTGAACGGTCAGTATATTTTATACCTTGAGATATCACCCAACGAAACTAGCTTGTATATCAGATTACGATGTTGAAATCAATGTACGATTTGGCGAGAAATCTTCACTATAACCTTATTTCATACTTATTGTGCTTAAGCTATACTGAATGAGAAAAGAAACGCTACATCTAAATTTAATGTACTGTTATATAAAAGCTTATACATGAAGTAAAAAAATATGTAAATATGGAATATTTTTTTCCTTTTAATGGCATGTTTGTGTTGTACCTCGAAACGATTTGTCCAAGAAAATTAAATGATGGAATTCAAAACTTGGAAAACTATTGTCGTTTTTATTCTTAATTTTTGATATAAATTCAAAAAGACAGTCACGTAATATGATATTCTGATAGAAAACATGCAAAATAGAGATGATGATGAATCCTGAGCTTTGAAACAAATTTGACATTGTGTTGCCAACATTTTGTTACCGACAAACAGAAATGAAACATACAATAACATGCCAGCCAATATTATTCTCTTTTACACACCCTCGACCCCTGGATAGGGTCGAAAGATCAAACATTTTTCTGAAAAGGGTCATGTTGCATATCAAAATACAAGGAAAGAAGTTTAGATCATTATGCAAGCAAAAGTTTGACCTGCAAATCTTTGCTCCCTTACTTACTCTGATGCACGACCATGGCCTTTTGGGTTGGGTATAAAGCATTAAGGCCAGACAAGACAATTGTGCAGATTAGTATATTTTGATTGAACTCAATGACTTTATAAGATATGTTTCTGATCGGAGTGATAACCAATATGGACTTAGGTGTTGCAGAAAGGAGATTTATATTTTGTGGTTAACACCCTTTTCTCATGACAAGGACTGGGGTGAGTGATCCAGGGCCCATGTGCCCTCTAACTGTAGATTCAGAAATTTTCGCGTGATCTTTATTTTGCGAATTTTCTTTTTCTGAATTGTTCGCAAAGTTTTGAATTCGCGAGCAAGCATTCGTGTGGTCTGAATGTAGGACAAAACATCCCGGGACAAAACATCCCATGCCATTTTTAACACCGCGGACAAAACATCCTGCATCAATTTGCCACCCCAGACAAAACAGCCCATGCAGTTTTTGTCACCCCGGACAAACATCCCATACCATTTTTGCCGCCCTGGACAAAACATCCCATGCCATTTCTGCCACCCCAGACAAAACATCCCACACTCTGTTTAAAGCCTATGAAAGTGCATAAACCATCCCATTTAGTTAATTGTTACTATTATTAATATTCTTCACGTACCATACCAATTGAAATGATTGGAGATAAAAGGTAGATAGATAATTAGACTAATTAGACATATGTTTCCCAATTAAAATAATTTGTTTGACACAAACTGTAAATGATTTCTTTTAAGATGTAATTGGCTTCTTATAATACTCAAGTTTAGTTGTTTGACACAAGAAGATATAATAACCATTTATTAAATTTTATTTACACTGTGAATAAACAGCCTTTCAATCAATTTAACCCTTAAAGCGCTCTCTATAATTTTCAGCAGATGACAATTTAAAATGTTGCTGCTTCTTCAAAAATAACAAATAAGGCATGACATTTCATGAGAATCGTCTGCTGGCAGACGATTCTCATTAAATATCATACCCATTTTTTTCGAAAATTAGAAAAGATGTCACAAAATTTGTCGTCTGCTGCAGTTATGATCGACGCTTTAAAGGGTAAGATCTAGTTTATATCATTTGGACAGTCTTACTAGGGCATTGTGGTCTTCATTTCCGTGTGTTGAATCTAGGCATACAAATTGTAGTAATCGTCTCTTCGAACACACAAGAAAAATCACTGGTCCATATCTGAATCAATGATCAGGCATTTCAGCGTAATTGATCTATCATCGCCATCAAATTAACTCTATTGTCACTGGGTGGAAACGTACACTGGATATTGCTCCAAAATGAGCCAATATTTACAAAATTTCAAGAAAATACACACAGCGAAGGTAAGCAAATCTGGATTTTCTCCTCTTTAATTATTTTTTCGGTACTTGGCAGGTGGTATTTTAGAGCCACTATACCCATAATAGGCACATTATATAAATGGATTGGTATCAAACACTGTAAATGATGGTGAAAATCACAAAATGAGGGCCGTGCTCACTCGAAAATGTACACTCCTCTGCAAAAAATCGAACATTATTGAAACAATTAAGAAAGTTATCAAAATTCTGAATCGGCCAATCTTTTTAAATGTCACTTAAATATCGTTCCAGAAAATTTCAGCCATGTAGGTTGAATTTGACCAAGATATGGCTACAAACCAATGGCCAATTAGTCACGATAAGGGTACTGTGGATTGATAACAAGTGTACTGGGTAATGCATATTTTCTAAATTTGGTATACTGAGGACTGGCAGTTGATTTATAGTCTTTTATGCTCTCCTACCAGTCAAAATCCAGTTTGGGGACTATAGGTTGGCTTGCTTTTGTCCACCAGTCCGTCTGTCCTGACAGACTCCCGATATATCATCGGGTTATATAATCTGTGCAGGAGTGTTAAGTGAACTTAGGGTTAAATGCATTTGAACGGTTAATCTTTTGAGAATAACCTCATATTGTTAAGGCCACTTACAATCGTTCAGTTCATCCTTTGAGTACATCCATCCATCCATGGTGCTTAGCATCCACACTAACAGAAAATGTCTGAAAAAAGCTATGTGCCCTGTGCCGTAGTACAAAACTAAAACATACTTGGCGAACATCTACAACTATTTTGATGCACGTGTCGTGGTTTATGAATTCATAAATGCGCAAAACAAGAAGAAACAATTGGGGGCATACACGGGACGTTATGGATGAAAACTTATCATACTACTCGAAGCAATCAAAGAACAAGTTTAAGCTTTTTAGAAAAGCTTGCCATTTTAAGAACCATTTCCAATATTAATTATCAAACATAAACAGCACATACATTAATATCAAACCCTTTTTACAACCACAGTTAACTCAAAGCAGTTGTCTAGATATCAGCAAATTCTAAATCATTAAAAAGCTTTGTATCCCAGAGTATGCCCGCTTAAAGTTGAAGGCCTATGAACTTAGATTTGTGAGAAATATTAATCGTGTGCAATAACATTGTACTTTTACAGAAACTCTGAATATTTTATCTCTGCGACTGATCTGTATACATGTACAGTAAAGGAATAGTGTTGTTAAGACACACATAAGGCCACACTGGTCACTGCACTGTAGAAACAAATGATGAGTGATAACGACATTCATTTAATCCTTACACACTGATTGATTCAGAAAATAAACTATGGATGAGCCATTGTGTATATTGAGGGGTTACAACTTTTGATAGTTTTTGATTTATCAAACACTGTATACCTGAGAGGCAACATTTATTTGGATCTTCTTTCTTTGCCAAAGTCACTGGTTTACAAGAAGTAACTTGGTTTATTAGTGGTTAGAACATGGGTTTAAATTGTAGCATGCTTGAGATTTTTATAAGCTTATGTGGTCGTCTGCAGTTTTTTTTTCTTCAAAATAGACGTTTTCAAAATACTCTTACAACGTACCATTAGAGTGTAAACTAGTTTGATCCAGATCAGACTCGACAAAATGTTGGGCTTAATCTGGGTCATATTTATTTGCAAATTTTAAAAACTTATCAGCAGACGACAAACGTAGTTCAAGCAGACTAAAAAAAGCTAATATCTGCCTATTATAGAACACCAATATTGTCTGCTCTTTATGTATTTCAATATAAATATAGTCTGGTACCCTGCCTACAGAACTCTGTCCTTTATGGGAACCTGAATAATATGGGGTACTAGGATAATGTAATAGACTGTTGCACAGTTCAACAAATTCACTGTTGTAAATTTTGACATTCTACCAGGTTGGTGTAGCAGGCTACTAATGTACAAGGGTTGGTGCAAAATACATGGATCAAACCTGACTGAAAATATACCACCTTACTTGAAAGATGGCAATAATAGTAGCTTTAAAAAGGACACATGAAAGATAAAAAATTGAGCAAAAACTAAATACAGTTTCATCATTGTGTGTGAAATTAAGCATCTGTGACAAGGCATAAGATTTACAATTTACACAACCCCTTTATGTAATCTACGTTCTGACTGGATGTGTAGGCATCCCTGTCCGCTTTGCCAACTGGCCATGGAAAAATCATTGTGTATAGCAAAATGTTCAAACATGTATTGGAAGTAAAATACCATGAATAGATATCAAGCCAGTATTACTTAATAATATCTTGTGTGTTTGTATCAAGCACACTAGAAACCACTGCACCTTAAAGCGTGGTCAGTGTGTGTTGGTTGCAGTAAAAATGCTCCGTTTTGGTGCACCTGGCTGTAACAGAAGGTAATATTTGGTATTTGATTAACAAGATTCACGTAAGTTGAGCGTATTCAATCCAGCGTCTAGGGAGCGCAGTGGCTCAGTGGTAGAGTGCTTGACTCGAGACTGAAGGGCCTGCTTGAGTAGATAAGTAAGGGTGCATTAATGGCGCCAACATTTATCCTAGCTTAGTACTGGTTCAACCCAGGAAGTCCCGTCCCTAAATAACTGAAATATTGTTGATGGGACATAAAGAATAATCAAATCAAATAAACAAATCAAACAATGCAGCGTCTGAGTAATAGGTAAAAAGATAATTTTTAATAAAGAAAGGATGAAAAGCACATTGTTTATGTACATGAACTAATGATTACGGGGTGTGTGCAGAAAGATCTGAAACTGGCCCAATAGCTCTGTCACCAGCAATGTCACATTGCTAGAAATTATACAAATTAAAGATATATTTTTGTCTATACACACCTCTTTAAACTTCTATCAACCTTTGAAATATAATGATAAAGGTCGTTACTCAGAGGTCGTGGTACATCTATACCTGTTTGCCCCTTATTGTTATGTAATGCCACTTTAAACAATGTTTTAGTTATTTCAATATGTAAGTTTATTTAACAATGATTTCTTGGTGTCAAACCAGTACTAAGTTATGTAAAAAAGGAGGCAGATATCAGGAATCGTTCCAGGACACCACACAAGAAAGTGACAAAAACAAAATAAAACATCACATACAAGAGAGCCAAGAGGTCAGCCTTTTTCCAGCAGGTGACCACATGGCTACATTGTACAGACAAAAAAGCATGACAAACACGAAACGTAAATAACGAAAATGATCCACAAAAGTAGCACTGCCTTTGAACGGTCAGTATGCCTGATAATAAGCTGATTCAGATGACACTTTAAAATGAAAATATGTATTTGGGTCAAACAGCAGTGGTTTAACAGATATCTTAGCCCGCAACTTTAGGACTTATCCGGACAAAAAATCAAAGTCCCACCATTCGCCAGGGATGGGATTTTAAAGCAAAATATTATAAATGCCAAAATTTTATACTTAGGCTATTATTATACTTTATATACTTCTTATAAACCACCCAGAAGAAATTGGTGAAAAGTAACTTTCAGATTTTGGCTGTAGAGGGGGCAAAAATAGCCCCTTAATGCACGTAATTTCTTTGAGACATTTGACAGAGAAATTAACAAGCACAGGCAAAAACTGAAAGATATTTTAACAGAGAATGAGAATTATTACATCACAAAACATATTAAAAAGATGTTTTGGTATATAGCTGTGCTGATATCTTCATGTAATTCTTAAAAATCGATCTCCAAAAGGCTTAAAGGTTCAAAATGGCAATTTCTCTATTAAAGGCCTATTTTGTTGTCCATTTTTGTTACCATAGCAACGGTAAAATTTAAATAAATGCCAAAAAGTTACATTTCAGTTATTCTTCTTGTAAACCAAAAAGAAATTGGTGAAAAGCATGTTTCGGTTTTTGGCTCCAGAGGGGTTACAGGTAGCACCTAAATGCACGTAGGGCCTTATTACATTTTCACATTTAGTTGCGCAACACACATACCTGTTTAATCCTTAATATGGATGAGCAAATGTATGAAATAAGTAAAAGCTACCCTGGAACTCTTTGAGTTATTTCAATATTATCTTTCAGCCGCCTTTAGTATCATAGAATCTTCAAGCTGTTTAATGTTGTTAATTATGGCGTTGATTAACGTGGATATTGATGCTAGGCTCCACCCTCTATGGAAAATAAAAAAATAAGTTTCACGTTTGAACATAGAATAATTATAAATAACTTGTTAGGTCCACTAGTATCAGATTGTATCTAATCATATTTCTACAAGCAAACAACGTAGACCCTTGTCTGGTCCCCCTAAATGAGCTAAAGGGTTAATAAAACACTAGGAGTTGGCGCTATTATGACACAACTTGATGTTGCATGTAAAAACTAAATTATTTGGACCCTCTCCTGTTATTTATCGCGTATGCGTTTTAGTCACCCTCCAAACATGCATGTGCTGCCATCTAGTGGGACAAAACGCCTTTATCTCGGGCTGTGTATTCATCCAGGTGCCGTGGTTATAAACCTTTTTCATGCTGAACTTAATTGCTAGCAATTTAACAACCATAAGCATGACAAATACATTCTTTGTTTTATTCGCAATTTAATTCTCGTGCTAGTTTTAGTTGATCTGTTGTTTAACCTAATTAATTCTTTTTTGGTACTTGGCAAGTTGTGCTTAAGAGACACTATATACGCATATTAAGCAAATTAGTCTGGGATCTTATTTAGCATACTGTGCACCACCCCAACCCAAGGACATTTTCTTTGGTTCCAAATTGTTCATCATGCAAAACAAGACCATCCTTTAAAATTACCTAAAAAAAACATGTAAAAATTATACAATGTTTAGCATCAAACACAGTACAATGGTGAAAATCATAAAAAAGGAACGTGTGCTCAGGCAAAAATATATAATAAAGCGCCTGCCTGATCATCAAATTGAAAGATGAAAGTAGAATGGTAATAAAAAAATATTTAGATAGAAACTAGATAGTACTATTTAGAAACTAGATAGTATTTACTCTACCTAGTAACAATTTCATGCTCAGCCCAATTAAGCATGAAAACCCTACAAGCATGAGGCCTTGTCCCTTCTTTAAGTGTACGAGGGCTGTTCAAATATGAATGCAAGTAGCTTCATTACTTTCTTCACATATATGCTTCGACAAAATGGCATGCTTTTCTGGAAAGAACTATTTGTCGCCTTTAAAATGGCACCAAACATAAAGTAAAACTCACTATATTTCTCGAGTTACAGACGCTTATAAAAAGGCCATTCTTGTATACTGGCGTTTTTTCTGAAGCAAATTGCCATGTACGTTTTGGTACATATGCGGATATAGTGTCATATCTTTGTAAGTTTGATACAAAATGGCACCAAATTTTAGATACAAGTTTAAGATACAGTGGCAAAGTTGCTTGCAGGAAAAAGTTTATATAATCCTGATTCAATCTCGAGTAAACAGGCACGTTTTTGACGTCATTAATTTTATGATAAACGTCATTTTGAGTTATGTACTGGTGATGCAATAATGAACATTGCTGTGTCTTTTTCTTTGCGTTTTGCTTTAAACATGCTTAATATGTCATAAGGAAGTTTCCAAAACGCTCCGTCCTCTATTTGCAGAGTTATCACACTTTATATCATTTTTCAAGCATTTTTCTGCTTCTTAATGACGTGTTGACATTAATCAAAGTATGTTCAATCTGTCTTGTCTTCAAGACCAGGTGAGTATTTTTTGTAAATAATGCCTATTTTGGTAAGACTTAAAGTTAACGTTCAAATTTAGATTAAAACCGTAATGTTATGGCAACAAAATTGTTCTATAACCCCTTCACTTAAGGCAGTTTTGACTTAATAAATATGCCTTTTAGCGTTTAAAAATTACCTACTATCCTTCAATGATTTGTAGCAACAACTCAGTATGAGCGATCAACATATTGTCTTTGAGTTAAAACAAGCTTAACTGTTGCTTCGTACATTTTGTTAGAGAAAAGTTTGACTGCAAACTGAAAGGAGGTGTTTGGTTAACATTTATTTGCAAACAAAAGGTGACTTTAGTGAAAACGATTCGATGTAATTTAACAACAAAATGTCGGATTTTCGCAACTTTCACAGAATCATTACATAAGTATATGGGGATAGTGCCTTAAAAAGTTCAAGAAAGTTCACCGATTTATCGAAGAATTATATGCTCGTCTATATCACTGGTGTGTTCAGAGCATAGAATTTGTTAGTATACTAAAGCGACCCTCATTCTAAGGGTGATAACTCGATAACTATACTATATTTTTCTTTAAGTTTGGTGCCAGTTTAAAGGTGACATATAATCCTTTATAGAGACGTTTACCATTTTGTCGTAGCATATATGTGACGAAAGTTATGAAGCTACTTGCATTCATATTTGAACAGCCCTCGTACAAGCACCCATGTTTTTGTTTTAATTCCTTCTTTGGTATATACGCAGAAAAAGCTAAGAATAGATTGGACATATATGCAGGCTCACGTCATTTTATGTGACCTATCGCACATGTACGTAGTCACCCCTTCCAATACATGTGCAGTCATCCAGTGAGACCTTGCCCCTATATTTCAGCCTGTGTGTTGACCCTTGTATCTAAGTTGTGTATGCAAAGAGCTAAGGCTCTGAAGAGATTTAACAATTGCGCAGGCTTGACTAAGCCTTCCCTGTTTGCATACCTTCATATAGGGTTTATAAACACTTTATTAGTCCCACTGCATAAAAAACTAATTTTGTTGCATGCATTGCATTCCCATAAACTTATCAGTGCCTTTGTTGTTCGTTCTGTGTCAGCCTGCCAAAAGCAAAGGTTCCATATTTTACCTACTCTTTGAAGCTGGGCCTTGTCACATACTTTCTAGCGTTGTGGCCGAACATTATGCATGGGTTCACTTAAACCACCCATTAAAGATACAAGGCTTGTCTATTTGTGAGATCAGACACCTTAAATTTTGGCCAGTGCGCTAAACTCCTTCCGTATTATTATTTTCAAGCATTTTGATATGCACAGCTTTGCATGAGCGGCTTTGTTGCTGGCATGTCCGTATAAAGCTTATAGACGCTATATTTTAAAGGCCATCTATAAATTGTTCCAATCATCAACCGAACTACTTCATTTTTCATTTGATCTTCAATGCAATACCTGAGGGAGCTCCGTAACTCAGTGGTAGAGTACTTGACTTGAGACCGAGGGGCTGCGGGTTTGAGCCTCACCAGCGTCACTGCATTGTGTCCTTGAGCAAGTTAAATATATCTTTGCTTAGTACTAGTTCAACCCAGGAAGACCCATCCCTACATAACTGAAATATTGTTTATGGGACGTAAATAATCAAATCAAACCAAAAAAATCAATTCAATACCCAGTACACTAATTTGCAATACTCCTGTACACTAAATCCGAGATTTATCAATTCCCAGTACTCTTATAGTGACAAACTGACCATTGGTTTGCAGCCGTAACTTAGTCAAATTTCAACCTACTTGGCTGAAATTTTCAGTGTTAATATTTAAGAGACTTTTTTAAAGATTGGCCGATTCAGAATTTTTATAACTTTCTTACTTGTTTCAATAATATTCATTTTTTGGGAGAGGAGTATACATTTTCCAGTGAGCACGGCGCTCATTTTGTGATTTTCACCATCATTTACAGTGTTTGAAACCATTTCGTGTATTGAATGTGCTTAATATGGGTATAAGGGCTCTAAAATGCCACCTGCCAAGTACCGGAAAAATAATTCAATTGGAAAAATTCGAGATTTGCTTACCTTCATTGTGTGTATTTTCTTGAAATTTTGTAAACATTGGCTCATTTTGGAGCAATATCCGGTGTACGTTTCCACCCAGTGATTGTGTGGTATCACAAAGCGTCTATTGTGTAACGGTTGAATGCTCATTTAAACGACTTGATTTCAAATAACATTGTAACTTGACCTGTAAACCATACTGATCAGTGTTTTAAAACACAAATGAATACACAAATATTGTTTCGTCTTAAACAGTTACAGATTTGTGGATAAAGTTAGTGGGGGACTGATAGAAATTAAGGCAACATTTTCTCTTTGGAAGTGACTACAGGTACGGACCCGTATCCCTAGACTACGATTCTAGAGGTACGGTCCCGTATCTCTAGACTGCGAGTCTAGGGATACGGGCCCGTACCTGAAATATAAATAATTGAGCCATGGCGCGAGCATGGCGAGTAAACCTTTCTTCGGGGTTTCCGACAAAGTGACTGCTCAGATATAAGCTAGAAAATTGAAATTTGTTTATAGCAAGATTAGATATGATACTCTTCAATAAACTTGTGAATCACAAATGCACTGATCAGACTTCGTAGGCGGGTCTGTGCCTTTGTTGTTAGCAAATGCCTAAGACAGGTTTTCACGCGCGGTGCCCATTTATTCACGGTAAATTTGTGTTTGTATAAAAGAAGACAATACATGTAGTTGTGTGTTCACTGTAGACAGCAATTAGGGGGCGCTAAAAAGAAAATATTTAATTTGGTTTCGCATTTTATCCACAGTTGTTCACAAGGGACATCCGACAATGATTGTATATACATGTAATACTACTATAATATACCCTTTCAATTGATCGCTGGTTCCCTTTCCACTGGCAAAGATGGCGACCAAACAGATGTGAATTTGCAACACGAGTTTTTTGTTGGATTTGATATCTCAAATGGTAAAATAACTTTTAACAAATATAGCTGAAATTTTAGAGCCGTACCCGTAGCCAAATCTCAGTGGACTGTCTACAGGTACGGGCCCGTATCCCTAGACTCGTAGTCTAGAGATGCGGGACCGTACCTCTAGACTCGTATGCTAGGGATACGGGCCCATACCTGTAGCCACTTCCTTTCTCTTTTCAGTATCCGTTCGCTTAGCAATTTTCAAAGGTCTTCAACGATCAGTTTAACTCACTTCTGAGTAAGCCAATATTAGCGAGAACTTTGAACTCGCGAGGCATCGAGTTCGCGAATATTCGCGAATATTAAGTTCTCGCGAATATTTCCGAATCTACAGTATTCATTGATCGGATACATCAGACGGTTGAGAGGGTTGGTTTTGCTCGACCCTGTGAAAAAAGATAAGACAAAAGATAAGAAATTATTAGAGTTGTGACATTATTTTCCAATATTGTGGTATGTGCGACCAGCAAAGGCTCAGACCAGCCTGCGCACATGTGCAGTCTGGTCAGAGCCTTTGCTAGTCGCTTGAATATTCTATGACTGTCAAGTGATTGCCCGAACATCATTTGGAGTTTTTAAGCTTAAAGGGAGGCTGCACAGGCTCGTTTGAGTCTACACTTGTCAAAAAGCCACATTGTTTGAAATCACATGTTGCGGCTCAAATTTTAATTCTTAACCGACGGTTCGACAGCAAAACAATTGGTGTGATGTCCCGTCCGGCATTGTAAGTCGTAAAAAGTAAACAAACGTTGAACTTTTTTCCATTTTGAAATAAAATAAAATTTTGAGACAGTTATTGAAAAATCGGAGAATGTCATTCAACCATCCAAGGATATTTGCTGCATTTACGGAGTAGCTTTCAGCTGCTTTGTGCATACATGTATTTACTGAATCATTTTTCTCGATGCTGACTGCAGTTCCAGGGGTCGCGAGTTCGATCCTGATCCAGTTCCAAACCTTGATGGAGGTTGATCATGAAATCATTTATTCGGTCATTCTGCCCCTTCAGCTGATTCAAAAAAGTTGTTGTTAGTTACATGCGAACGTATGTGCACTAAGGAATGGTTAACCGCTTGGTCAAGCTTGCCCAGGAAAAAGTGTGGTTAGATGAACTGACCATCCCGCATGACCATAGCTGTTGACTGAGACGTTAAGAATCAAAACCAACAAAAAACAACTTTTCGCGGCAACGGGGTGTCAGCAGCCACCCAAAACACATGAGAACAGATGCAAAGACCGTGATTTACTCTGCGTTGGTGCCTGGCTAGAAGCTTGGCGTGTCATGTTTTACAAGTGATGGATACATACGGACGTACAGCCAGGGAAGACATTGTGAGGTATTTTACCAAAATTCACTGTGGGGTTAGCCTTATATTGTTGAAATTGATCATGTGGGGTTTGCATTAAAAATACAGACTGAGAGGACTCTGTGGGGTAGCTCAATCAAAACCGTTATGGGGTTCCAATTTTACACTAATTTCAACTTCACAAGCATTTCAACACTCTTTTAGAAGATCCCAGATAAAATACAGCCTCTATGGCATACACAAAGTTTCCAAGGATTTGACTGTGTATACTTGTGGGGTTATTTAGTCTAAGAGCTGTGGGGTTAAGTCAATAGTTAAGGGTTTATATGCCCAGAAGTGTTGTGGGGTAGCAAGTTGTATACTTTTGGGTTATTTGTCCGTAGCATTGTCAGGTCAAGTGTTCTATCATAGTGTATGGGGTTTGTCAGTCTGCATGAATTGTGGATAGCAATGAAAACTATACTCAGAACAAGAATTGTCAGAAAACAATATAGCACACCTAATGGGAGCATGGCTATAATCAGGCCAGTTTGAAAATGGTAAGGATGTCTTAAAAGCTGGCTGCATCTAAGTGTTCAGAAACAAACCAAAATGCCAAAACTGAACAAAATCAGTGGACCATGAAATATAGGTTCAGGTAAATTCACTGCTCATAATATTTAAAGGAACACCTAATAATTTTTCATTTGTGATAATGTCAACCCCTGTCCAATAGACAAGTAATGCGTTTCATTAGACAATAAGGCAGAAACCCAGTTTATTTTGCCATTTTTACTACGATAGCCAAAATTTTGGACCATAAAAAGTTATTGATTAAACAAGCGCAGCTTATGTTCATGGTTCAAATTTTGTCATTTTTAATTTTCTTGAAAAAGACGATTTTTTCTGGAAATTCTGTAGAATCTTTCGAATTTGATAATAGCGTAACTTAATGATTTCAGCAACATAAAATTGCTATCGACTGTACATAAATAATGCTGTTGTGCTACTCGATTGAAAAATTCGTATTAAAATTTGGTTTCAAAAAAAGGGGTATTTTTAACAAAATTCCAATTTCCATGGAGATTCCTGGAAAGGGATTACACCACTTATATCACAAAGCATCATCATTGATAGGTAACCAAGCTAATCACTGGACAAACATGTTTTTGTCTTATTAATCCAACTCTTGCTATGAGTCAGACCATGAGTGCATTTGTATTGTGATCAATGTCAAAATAAGCAGTGTACCTTTAAATATTTTGAGCAGTGTAGAGTCCTTATTTAAAGGTTTTGCTGCGAATATGTATGCACCAAAACTGTTTATTGTAGCACTGATACGGTAAACGTTCTAAAAGTTCGAACACTAAAAAATAATTATTTTTTCCACTGTTCGTAATTTTAGAAATTACGTTTCAGAAAAAGTGCTAGTGTTCGTAATTTTAGAATGTGGTCTTTATCACGAGCAAAAACGGTATATATGCATGTAAATATGTGGTTAAAACGTGTAGAAAACACGGCGATATGATTCTGCGCTATCTACTTATTAAAATCGCCGCTAAATTCTTGCGGACTGAGTCAGGAAAATGTCCAGCGCGTGCGGTAATTGCCAAGTCGAGAGCCAGGCATGTGCATGTTATGTTACTCAATGTACTTATAAGTCGTAAAAGTCCTCTTATTTAACTATTCGATAAGCCAGGTCACCTATGTTCACTCGTCTCGGACTACCATGAATCGCTACACTTTCGTTTACTTCAGAAAACCAAAACGCTTTCGCGCGCAAATGCCGACTTCGACTTCCAGACAGTCACTCATGGACATCTCGTACGATCAGAATTTTTTTTGCAAAGATCTGCAGACGAAACTTTGAAATCTCAAGAGTTAAAAAAAATGACGAAATTCAGAAAGCACACACACACACACACACACACACACACACACACACACACACACACACACACACACACACACACACCTCGATCCGCCGATGCACGTTGATTTTCCCGAAAGAATGTGCATGCACCAGTCTCCCCCCCTCTCTCTCTCTCTCTCTCTCTCTCTCTCTCTCTCTCTCTTTTACATTTGCAAAAACGGTTTGGATCGAGATCAGACCCGAATGGAATTCATGAAAGAATGTTCGTCAATTTAAAAAATTTGCGCATGCGATAGAAAGTAAGCAGCGTCGTACAAATGCCGATGCGCACGATAGGATGGGGTCTCAGTTTATCTCAATAAGTGTATACATTGGCCGGTCCCATGCGCGGATCCAGAGGGGGGTTAGGTGGTCCGGACCCCCCCCACAAACACACACGAAAGATCACAAAAATATAGAATTTCTTAGCAAGACTGGACCGGATCCCCTGAAATTCTCCAAATTCTCAAAGCTACGAAGCCAGCGTTCAACGTTGGGCCATCATCGGCACGCCAACGAAACGCCATTTTCGCTGGCGGGCCGATGATGGCCCTATTTAGTGATATTTGGATCCTCTCTCCCCTAAAAAGACAAAGAAAAAAACGTTGCAGAGTTGGACCCCCTCTGACAAAACTTTCTGGATCCGCGCATGGGTCCTCATCAGAAGCGTTGTGACGAGATTGATTGGTTGACCCAAAATTGTGTTTCAGATTCTAAGAGACCGAGCCAAAACAAAAGATTCGTGTGCAAGCACCATACAGTCTCTCTCTCTCTCTCTCTCTTTACGACCTGCTATCAAAGTTTGTGAGCCTGCTAGATTGAAAAACTGTCGACGGACATTTCATTACAACATGCGAAAATACTCAGATGAGTCTGTGCAAATGTGCATTCACTACTCAAAGTTGTGGAATAGATAAAGTATGTCAAGCATCACCGCTTTTATGTTGAATAGTCACGACTCAAACTACAACATGGGAAAAGGCCCTTTTGTATAATAAGCAAACTTAGCAAATTTACTCGATTGTTTAACGCTGTGGTTTATATGGCTTTTTAAAAAGTTATAACATCTACTGTTTGCAAATGTTTAATTTTGACGGACAAGAAGATGACCAGACAGCGTATGACCTAAGTCCTTCATGGTGAACATAAGCTTAGATGGGCGTTTTCTCGCGGTAATTGTAACTCCTAATCCCTCTCTCTCTCTCTCTCTCTCTCTCTCTCTCTCAACTTCTATTTACATTTACGAACAGTTCGGATCCAGATCAGATCCGAATGAAATGTTTTGTCAATTCAATTTAAACATTCGGGCATGCGATAGAAAGCATGCAAAGCATCAATACTGTCGACTTGCAAAGCTGATGCGCACGAGAAGCATTTCGAAGTATCATATTCAGTACCGATACGTTGTATTTTTCGAGATAAGAGATTATTATGCAACAAGCGCTAGTCTCTCTCTCTCTCTCTCTCTCTCTCTCTCTCTCTCTCTCTCACCTGCTTTTCAAAGTTTGCAGATAGTTTGGATCCAGAAGACCTCCGACGTCTTGCCAAACCAAATCTGGGGCAAACAGGCATGCCAAGAATTAATCTAGAAAGCGAACGTCCGACTTTGCGTCCGATGCCTCGAAAGAATATTTCTGATATTGGTTTCGAGCCGATGCGTACGATACGCTGGGTACATTCATATCTCAAAGAAAAGCAAAAATTAAAACAAGTACGTACCACAAATCTAGTTTTTCATGCATGCAGTGCGCCGTTTCATGCTCGAGTTCATTGAAATTGTTATTTTATTTTTCATGCAAACCCATGAAAAGGAGACACAGCTAGGCAATTATGTTTAGTGTGCTAAGTCCGCTTTCGTGCGTCTAGCCCACCGCGTGTTACCCGAGTCTTAAAACAACAACAACACGTGGTCTGATAGTCGGCTTCTTTGATCTCAAACATGTCCGTGAACCATTACCCTGTCCCATTGTCTGCGGCTGATACTATTAGCAGTGCCGGACCCAGGGTGGGGCCTGGGAGACACCCCCCCCCCACCAAAGAGGCTGTGACAAACTAATTTAGCAGACAGTTTGAGCCCAGATCTGGTCCGACAAAATGTTTAATGTTTTCTTCTAGAAACAAAGGCCCTGTAAGACTGTGCGGTGCGCAGGCTGATCTTCGCATGTAACAAAGTCGGGGTACATGCATCTACAGACGTCTGGTAAATAAAGCGAATTCTGAGATGCCGCGATCATCTCAAGGGCTTTACTTTACTGTTTTTAAATTCACAGCCACTTAGTGGGGCTATATTACCCGAAATTAAGACATGCACCTTCAGCTACATTCCTTCAATGTGTATGTGGGCAGTTAAGGCGCTGGTGATTTTCCGCGGATGCGCAGGCTTGTCTGAGCCTTCGCTGCTCGCATATGCGATAGGTACCATTATCTCATGAACTGGCTATAAGTTATTTCATGAAAATAAATATGTAAATATTAAATTCATCAAGATGCAGAATCGTGCTACAATCAATTTATATCTTGGCGCATGTATGTGCGTCTGTGCGTACATTATCCCGGTAATGCACTCGCAGGACCTTTCACGTGCAGAATCATGAGGACAGCAAGACACGCCGCGATCGGCTCAACAGTTTGTTAAAATGTTCCATTTTGAGGAATTTGATGTTTTTGATTGATAGGAATCGCCATTATTACATGTACCTAGAAAACCGCCGACAAGTATTTTAAACACAACGTACGTAGATGTCTAGATTTTTTTGTCCACTTTAAACTTCGTTAGTGAGCGAGACCCTGACGAGAATTTGCAAACGCACATGCTGCTCTCCTGAGCCTTCGCTGATCACATCTGTCGTAAGTACCAGCAGGGTCTGGGGCTCCGCGCAAGTTGATTTCATGCTCGGGTCCGAGCTGTGTTCAAGAGAAGAGCACACGCATAGGATGATAAAAGTGCCCGCGGCTTGGGCAGATTCGGAAACTATACTGCCGAACTGGGAAATCCTTTAAAATGGTTAAAAGGGAGGGGAGGGTAGGGGTTGTCAGGCGGATAACCTGAGAATCACACATATTTAAGCCTTAAGTTAACGTAAGGTAACGTGAACAAAAATGAGATGATGACCACGTGCGAGTTCTTGCAGTCATGTTTATCTCATTTTCCGCAACTTCGGGACTGGTATTTTAGGGGGAAAAAACGTACGTGTCACAGCACACTATTGAGAATTGCTCTGCGTGTGTGAACGTGCATAATTCACGTGAAGGTCAAGGTTTGGACAGTAATATAAATGGCTGGATACATGGACTCAAGCAGTTCGGAATCGTTGCAGGAGCATCAAGTTCGTCAATGCTGGTAACGTCGCGCGCTGGCATGTGAAATAGAACGTCACGTGACAGATTACCCATCTAAGTAGAATGGAACCTTCCAAATGTCGCTACCGCTCACGTGCTGTACGGTAGAAGTATACCGAACACAGATGGGACAAACAGATAAACGGACATCGATTTTCCGCCGAAAATAACGTGTGTTCGTAATTTTAGAAATTCACTTTTCCAAAAAATGGCAGTGTTCGATTTTTTAGGATGTTTTAAAAATTATTTTCGGCGATAATTTTAGGTGTTCGTAATTTTAGAGTGTTCGAAATTTTAGAACATTTACCGTAGTTGTTGAAAAATGATTTAAATGCTAAAAATGTTAAGCCACTAGACCGTTACCAGGCTTTAATGTGCCCTTCAACAAAAAAGTAGGGAACAAATAGGGATAAAAAATTTGATAAAAATAGGGACTATTGGTGTAAATGGGTAGGGATAGTAATGCATTTCCAGTACAAAATGAATCACAATGACTAGTTAGAAAAAATATGAAATTTCACACTAAATCAGCAGGATAATAGCTGTGGCAATAGTTCAAGATAAACAGAGAGACTTTTGGGTTTAAAAATAAAAAATAAATGAGTTGTTTTGCAGTGTGCTCCCTGAAAAAATAATTCGATAATCTATTAAATCCTCACGTTCGGAGTGGGTGAGGGAAAATTTCTGGATTTTAACGCGCAAATGACACTTTAGAAAGAAACAGGAGGCATAGTATGGCATTTTTCAGAAAAAGTAGATTATATCAAAAACAGTAGGGAAAAGTAGGACAAAATAAGCCAAAGTAAAATATAGATTAATCCATGAGGCCATGCGGTGACAAAATAACCTCCAAAGTATATGCAGTGCTTCAACATTAGATTATTCAGTTTATGTTTTCCTTGCTACGTACCCAAACAACACATATGGACATATAAACCCCACATACCATTGACTCTTCACCCCACAGTTCTTAGACAAAATAACCCCGTATGTACCGGTATATGCAGTGCTTGACATTATTTTAAGTTTTCCTTGCTAACCCCACAACACATATGGACATATAAACCCCCATATACCATTGACTCTTAACCCCACAGTTCTTTAGACAAAATAAATCCGCAAGATTATGCAAAGCTTTGTCATAAGATTATAGCAGTTTAAGTTTTCCTTTCTACCCCACAACACATATGGAAATTTAAATCCCATAATTATACCATTGATTCTCTTAATCCCACAGTTCTTAAACAAAATAACGTAAGTATATTCAGTGCTTCAGCATGAGAATATATAGATTCAAGTTTGCTTTGCTACCCCACAACATATATGGACATATAAACCCCATATACCTTTGCCTCTTACCCCACAGTTCTTAAGACAAAATAACCCCACAAGTTTATGCAAAACATTGTCAAAAGATTATTGCAGTTTAACTTTTCCTTTCTACCCCACAACACATATGGACATTTAAAATCTCATAATTATACCATTGACTCTCTTAATCCCATAGTTTTTAAACTAAATTACCCCATAAGTATTAATTACATATGCAGTGCTTCAACATACGAATATATAGTTTCAAGCTTTCTTTTCTTCCCCACAACTCATATGGACATATTAACCCCATATATCATTGACTCTTCACCCCACAGTTCTTAAAAAAAACATAAGTATTAATTATATATGCAGTGCTTCAACATACGATTATATAGTTTCAAGCTTTCTTTGCTACCCTTCAACTCATGTGGACATATTAGCCCCATATACCATTGACTCTTCACCCCACAGTTCTTAGACAAAATAACCCAATAAGTATTAATTATATATGCAGTGCTTCAACATACGATTATATAGTTTCAAGCTTTCTTTGCTACCCCACAACTCATATGGACATATTAACCCCATATACCATTGACTCTTCGACCCACAGTTCTTAAACAAAATAACCCCATAAGTATTATTTATATATGCAGTGCTTCAACATACGATTATATAGTTTCAAGCTTTCTTTGCTACCCCACAACTCATGTGGACATATAAACCCCATATACCATTGACTCTTCACCCCACAGTTCTTAAACAAAATAACCCCATAAGTATTTATTATATATGCAGTGCTTCAACATGCGAATATTATAGTTTCAAGCTTTCTTTGCTGCCTGACAACTCATGTGGACATATAAACCCCACATACCATTGACTCTACACCCCACAATTCTTAGACAAAATAACCCCATAAGTATTAATTATATTTGCAAGGGTTTCAACATACAATTATATAGTTTCAAGCTTTCTTTGCTACCCCGCAACTCCTATAGTCATATAAACCCCATATACCATTGACTCTTCACCCCTCAGTTCTTAGACAAAATAACCCCGTTAGTATATAAATGTGCTTTTACATTAGATTATATAGCAGGTTTTTTTCTGGGATTTTTGGGGGAAATTTTCGCACCGTTGTACACAAAATTAGGAAAAAAACACACCCTATTATAATATAATCAAATAAAACAAAAAAAAATCAAATATTTGGTTCACTTATAAACAACATTCAAAATTTGAAAAGCAAAAATATAATTTGCTGTGGCGCAATGCAGTTAAGATGTCACAAAATGGAGATCAATTTTTTGCTTCCTTGAATTGAGAATTTTGTCATTTAAATTGGGGAAACATACTTTTTGCCATTGGGAACATGACCCAATAACGGTCAACAAAATGGACCAAAACACATGTATAGTTCAAGTTTTGTTTGCTATCCCACAACACGTATGGACATATACTATAAACCCCATATGCCATTGACTCTTAACCCCACTGTTCTTAGAAAACTCCGCAAGTATATACAGTGGTTTGACAGATTAAATTCGCGTATTTCAAAATTTCCTTGCTACCCCACAATATGTATAGACAAAATAACCCAACAAGAATATGCAGTGCTTTGACATTAGATTATATAATTTAAGTTGTTCTTGCTAAAATGCACCCACAATTGATGTGGACACACAAACCCTATACACTATGGACACTTAACCTCACACTGCTTCAGAAAAAATAACCCCAGAAGTATACACACCACTACAACAGATTGCATTTTATATTTCAAAAGTTTTCCCTGTTTCCCCGATAAAAAATGACTGAGTTAGAGTAACCACGGACAAACCGACGGACAAGCGAAAACAATTGAGCTCCGCCAACATTTGCTGGCGGGGCCCTCACAAGGAAGAAATTTACTTTTGAAAGTTCATGATTTTGGCTATAAATTACATGATAAATGATATTTTAGAAAACTCAGTGCATTTTGGGTTTATTTTTCAAACTTTTTTGCTGGAATTGCAATGGTGAAAACTTGCTTTTTCCGACACATAATAACTGTTTACTTTTAAGATAGATAGATAGATAGATAGATAGATAGATAGATAGATAGACAGACAGGGCTTCCAGAAAGACCATAATCTACTTAGTGACCTGTAAACGCAGGAAACTGCCGGATAACACCGGAAAACACCTAAAATATGCCAAAATTGGGGTCGCAGAGGTGGAGGCATGATGGGTAATGGGTATATGGGCTTTGTATAATTTATGGACAATAGTTAAGTCACAATATGCCGGAAAATATCGGCAAAATTCGCGTGTATCCTGCTATCGCTATCAACAGCGTTGAGATATCCGCCCGCCAACGATGTGTATTCAAGTATATTGACATTTGCCATGCGACATGATCAGGTTGATGACCAGTTAATTTCCAGATTTCCGCTAAAACAATTTAAACTTAATTGTTACAAGGTATAGGCACTAACTGTAAGAGCAATTTCTTTATGCCCAATTTATGGCCTATTGTCCCATAGGCATACAGTGGAAACCCAGATGAGAAGCCGCATACTACCCTGTAAGCGTGTAAAATTGGGCAACTATTGGCATGCCAGCGAAACGCCATCAAGATGGCGTTTCGCTGGCGGGGCAATAGTGGTCCGTAATGGGATGCTGACAGGGTATGCGCCTCATCATGCTCTACGCCGTTTGCTTGCAATAGGCGAGCAACGAAGGCTCAGACGATCGTGCCCATACTCGGCAGCCTTGCCAGATCGGTAGCCCCAATATATAGTTGTGCAGATACGCGATAAGTTCCAAATGATCTATAATAGACTATTAGAAGGAACGTGCGAGGCTGTACATTGGCACAGACTCAACAGCTTCTTTTGGATTACCTTAATCTATGAACCCCATTTACAATAAACAAGATCTGCAAAGGAAAGTGCGAGGCTGTACAGTGGCACAGACTCAACAGCTTCTGTAGCATAACCTTAATCTAATGACACACAATATTAAACTTCTTTAATTGGTTTGTCTTTTACAGGATTAAATAAGTTATAAATAAATACTAATTGGGCCTCGACGCAAGAAAACCTGTCTTCTTGGTTTCCGATAAAGTGATATTCAAACCAGCCTGCTCAGCTACAAATTGAAACTTCGCTTATAGAAAGTCTACACACGACACTTTCCTATAAACGAATAACAAAGGCGCTGATCAGAATGTGTAAATGCGCAGGCTGGTCTGCGCCTTTGTTGTTCGCAAACACCAGAAGAGATTTTTTCGCGACGAGGCCTATCATTAATCTCTGAAAAGTTATCAAAGAGATTGCCATGGGAGCAGTTAAAATAAAAATAAACAAGTATGAACTTATATTTAATTAGCAGATAACCAATATCGCTGACTGTTAATGCGTTGGTATTAAACTGATCTATGTGACTATCCAGATGTTCAATATAGCTATCACCAAATAATGTTATTCTTGTGGTCATCAGCCTGAATTCAAAGAGTTTATATACATACAGAGCTTACATGACAGGAAAATGAGCCCTGATTCTAATTAAACACATCAGAGTTGATTCTTGGATTTTTCCAGAAGGGGCCAACTCCCCCCCATTGTGTTCCCAAAAGGGGGCCAACCTACAAATCAAATGGGTAATGGTGTTTTTCTAAAAAAAAACACTGCCGACCACCCCTTAAACTGCCGACCAACCCTGCACCCCTTAAAAAACTGCACCCCTTAAAAAAACTAAGTCCACACCTAAGAAAAAATCGAGCAGGGGTCGTCCTTAGGCGCTGGCCTGTTCTGTTCACCCCCAACCACATTAACCCTGGCCTTCAAAAGTGTTGGGAAAAGACAGAGTATGGAGAAGAGTGGGAAGGGTATCTGATTTGAATATAAACAAATGGAATCAGAGCACCCTCTTCTCCAGAATGATAGATTTTTGGAAAATAGATATATTAACTAAATGGCACATACCTTATGTGACCATGGTCGGTAGAAGACAATTTAATATTCCTCAGAAATGGTCACTTCCCTGCCACTAGTGCCAGGCCATTCATCGTCTTGGAAAGTCATGATGCACTCATTTTTTTCTGTAACCTGGCCAAACGAGGTACAGCTGTAATTTCAGGTTTCTGTGCGCACGTTTGCACACTGTCATTATCAGATATCTGCATTTCATTTCGCAAAAAATGAGACAGCCATTTTGTTAAAAAACGAAAGTAGAAATGCCCAATTTAGTATCGACAAACTCTAGATCGGCGGAAATTAACAGAATTGAACGAATTGAATAGATTAAAGGGACCAAAATGCAAATACCCATAAGATTACCGGATATGCGCCAAATCTCTACACAATGTGGAAGTAGTTACGCAGGGAACTTGAAATTTTGGGCCAATATTGCCAAAAAAAACACACATACTTATCACACTCCCGCAGCCTAGAATCAAATCTGACACATTATTATTTACTTATAATAATTGGGCGCTGAGACGTGAAGAAACCGAGCAATTTGAAACTAGTCTGCTCAGCTACATAGACTAGCTAGAATAGTTGAATTTGGTATGAAGCATGTTCATATATCAATATTTCCAGGAATCGAATAACAAAAGCGCTCATCAGACTGTGAGGATGCACAGGCTGGTCTGCGCCTTTGTTTTCACAAACCCTGAAGACAGGTTCTAAAAAGTTGCAGCTCTCGCACTGAGACCCTGTTCAGTGCTTTCAGTGTTTCCCGGCACTGTTATCGTATTTGAATCTGCATTGAAGCCCGTCATTTTCTTTTTTACTATCAAAATGGCACGTTTTGACTTTACAAATTTACCCCACCAGTTCTTATTGACAAGAACCAAGAAAAAATGACGCCATGCGCGATGATCGGCAGAGATCACACGTTTAACTTTCCCAGATATTGGATCCATGCATCGCCACAAAGAAATCGCCTTCTGAAAGTTAAAAACGAGCTAATAATCTAAAAAAAAATGTTGCTTACACATATTCCTTCACTTCAACCGCCATATTGTTGTTCTCTGCTACAGGCATTGTCGCGCATGCGCAGTGGTATTGACTGGTCTCCCTTGTTTAATAGCTTGTCAGCATACTAAATGCGTAACGAAGGTAGAGCATTATGAACGAGGGGAACCAATCTATATGCCACCTGTTGGAAGATAATGCTGATAGAGGCTAATTCGAAGGATTCCGGCGATTTCCGTAATTACATTTGGAATGATCTGGCTTTCATCGATAATATAGCTCATTCGGTCATTTGTTAAAATTTCACGGTGTTGTCCGTCAGAAAGAGTCCATGAGAAGAATGGACATTATAGCGGGGTTAAATTATTTTATGATTACTGAATTCAGAATGACACTATAAACACAAAATCTCAGGGTGCTTGTGAGGTTAACCCCACAAGCGACTTTTAACCCCACAAACATGAAAAAATCAAAAGAATAACCCCATACAGCGCTCTCCTAAGAGCGGTAGTACGTATGATGATCCTTTTGACTGACAAAGCAGCACAAGTGATAAATCAGTGGGAAATTGTCTAAAATTCATGGCTACGCATAGGATCTATATAAATGATAGGGACATTTGAAACATCTTTTATTTCTAAATGCCACTTCTATATTTGAAGTTTTGGCTGTTGGCCTTTCTCACAAAAACTAGCCAATATTTCATTTCCGACTTGGAAATTCACTACATTTTAGGATGAAATATTTATCACCTCTTGAATAATGCTGTAAATAGTTACTGTCCTGCCAGCAAAGAGTGACAGTGACTTAATGTTTTGTTTACAAAGTTATCATGGACTTATAATTGATAGATCACTTGTGTATTAATCATATCCTCAGGATAGGATTAATACACAAGTGATCTATCGAGCCTAGTTAGCTCAAGTGAAGTGTACACGTTTATGTTTTACTTAACAATTGTACACAAAATATTACGTCACTGTCACTCTTGGTTGGCACGACAGTACTTATCATTGCTTTTCCGCAAAAACAATAACAACATTTAGTTTGCTGTAGAATTGTTATGATTAAGGTTTGTAGTAATTTCATATTATTTTCTCATTTTGGACAAAGTCATTCTGTCCGAATTTTCGTGGTTAAGCACTGAATCAACATCATCCACCAACGCAGAGTAAATCACGATCTTTGCCCCAATTTCAATGTGTTTTGGGCGGCTGTTGACATCCCTTCGACACGCGAAAAGTCATTCCGCAAATATGTACAAAGTATGTGTTCAACTATTCTGCAAACGTTGATTCCCTTGGGTGGTTGCATGACATCTCCGATTTTTCAATACATGTCTTAATTTTTTTCTTAATCCAAAATGTAAGAAAATGCAAAGTTTGTTTACTTTTTATGCTTTCCCATGCCGAACTAGAAATTGTTCCATTTTTTTTTATATTATTGAATTGGTAGACGTGAATAGGTCTGTCTTTATAGAAAAAAGTAGCTGTAGAGGCTGAAAATTGATTTGTTTTTTTTAATCGAAATCGTTGCCCTTTTGTTTAATAGTTAATTGTGCCTGTTTGTTTGTTTGTTTGCGCGCCAGTCAACATTTCTTCATAACTGGGGACGGATTTTCCTGGGTTGAAACAGCACTAAGAAAGGACTAATGTGTCTAGCTCAAGGACACAACGCAGTGACGCCGGTGAGGCTCGAATCTGCAACCTCTCGGTCTCGAGTCAAGTAGTAATTTTAAAAGTGTGTGGTTTAATATGACGTGATATGAAATGACAGCTGCCGGTTTATGAGAGCTCACTATAGGAGTACACTTTAGACACCGGCTGCATGTTCATTTTCCCTATGTATACTATCGAAAAACCACTAGTGCTTTAAGAGAAACGTTATCAGTCAGGTACATAACTTTAAAAAGTTAAAAAATATATCACTTAAAGCAGTTAACTTTTTTAGCAACAAAAACAAAAGTAACCCGTTTGAGTGAAACTGTCTTTTTTTCATCTTAATATTCTGGAGTTACTGCAATTTTCACGGCCATGTGGGTAATTTTATCTTTTACATAACTTTACGATTATGCAATAAATTTGTGTACGCATCATCTAGAAATTTGTACGCGAGGTCATTGAAAATCAGAAAATAAGCTACTTTTTAACTTGAATAAGTTATATTTATGACGGACTAGAATTTGACCTTGGCGTAAATTATTTCAGATATAACCTAAATAAGTTACTTTCGATAGCCTCACTTCGAAATCATTGTTGAAAAGACACAATTTTAACTTCTTCGAGTGATTTTTATTGTAACTTATACAGGTTATGCCCCTGACTGGTTATACACTGACCCAAAATGAAAACTTTACACTTTATTTATTTGAATAACTGTTTTGTTTGTGTACATGTCGTTGTAAGATTTACGCATGCTTATCGAGACTTCGTCGCAGATAACGATTATGCAATTTTTATTCAAATCCCAGGTCTATTCAAGCGTCAACGCCCGAAAAACGTGATCCTTACCGTGCACGTGCTGGGGAACAAGCGGTTCATTAACAGCTATAAAACCGACAAGAAAACATTTGCAGATGAGTACTGGTAATAAAAAAACAATTTATTGTCACAAAACGTTTCCATTTAGTGACGGTACGTCTTTCAAAAGATCAAAGTTTTTGGCGTGCGCAAGGCGGGGTCTACGGTAAATGATATCGCGCATCATTTTGGCTGCTCTAGACAGACTATTCATCATCTTCTAAACCCGTACAACAGAACAGGGTATGTCAGAGTTCGCGCAAGACCTGGTCACGCACGTGTGACGACGTTACGTTCTTATCGCGTTAACACGTTAACTCACCCACGTAATCGTTTTAAACGGCAACAGTTATTGCCCCTCTTTACGGGGTTCATGCACAAAAAATAATTGGTCATTTCGTGCAAAATAACGGACCTGGCCAATACAAGGCCTTACACAGCACGTAAATAACCACACTATTCCATGCTAAAAATAACGTCAACCTCTTGCCTTGGCCTGCTTCATTCACGGTCATGAACCCCATAGAACACGCATAGGATGAATTGGGTCAACTGGTCAGGTCCAATCATCAAATGGATCCGCTAAATAACTCCAATATGCACCTCTGTTAGCATTACATACGTATCCCTAATGTGCTCATACGACGTTACGTAAATTCAATGAGGCGACGTATTCTGCTAAGCATTCGTAAAAATGTAAGTCACACTGCTCACTGATGATCTTTTTAACATTACTTTAAGCACGCAGTCAGTAATTTCTTGTTTCCAAAATCTGTGTGACTGGAATAATTGTTTTTAAAAATTTTCATTTTGACCCCTCTGAACTGAATTACTCATAAAAGTTATGCAATATTTGATTTTCATCCAATATTTTTTTCAGAGACATCGATAAGACATTGAAAATTCGATGACAGAAAAAAAATAACCTCGAAGCTTAATTTATCATCAAAATATACACTTTTGAATACTATGTAAAGTTTTCATTTCGAGTCAGTGTATATCGTTCATAGCATAACAAAATCATAACGTTCTTTACGCCAGAAATGAGATTTCAAAGTATTCTTAATGTCATATGAGAAATAGAATCTAACATTCGGACTCTTGCATTATTGAACTTATTAAACTCGCTCGGCAAACCTCGCATTTTATCTCTTTTCCCAACTCATTTAATTAATTCAATAACACATGAGCACTCATATAAGATCCTCCATTTATCAAACTCTTGCTGTTTGCTTACTAAAACGACCTTCAGAAAAAAAGCCAATTTTAGTTGGATATTATAATGTGTGACCCCTTAATATATACAATAAGTCATCCAATGTTTAAAATGTCATATCAGGAGTAAGAGCCCATTAATATACAAAGGGTGAAATTTCTCAGATTGTAGAATGATTGCTGTAAGCAGTTATACCATATCTTGTCATGTGCGTGTATGTTAATGAGGTAAATTAGTGGATGAAATAATAATAAATTTCACTGGTTTAGATACAAAATTGTTGAGTGTAAAATTGTAAATAGTTTTTACCCTTTCGTTTAAACAAATGTTTCTGTTGCTCATTGAGACGGTTTATTTGAGTACTCACGACATATGCTTTAGTTGAAAAAAGGAAAATATTTCTTTTGAAAACGCAGGCCAGAGTGATTCAGGCATTATATTTTCGAAATACAATTTTTTTTAAAAGAAAATTTGTCGATTTGAGGATCATGAATTCCTAGATTACCGCTAAGTGTGTGAGTTTGTGTTAACTATCCCACCAATAACTAAGGTCATATGGTCACAGCTACTGTCGTGCCAACCAAAAGTGACAGTGACATAATATTTTGTTTACAATTGTTAAGTAAAACATTAACTTGTACACTGCACTTGAGCTAACGCGAAAAGAGAGATCACTTGTGTTTTATTCATATCCTGCGGATAAGATTATTACACGTGTAATCTACTGTCCTGCCAGCCAAGAGTGACAGTGACGGAATATTTTGTTTACAATCGCTAAATGAAAAATAGCTTGTACACTCCACTTGAGTTAACGCTAATCGATAAATCACTTTTGTATTAATACTATCCTGCGGATAGGATAGATACACAGTTAATCTATCGATTATTTGTCGCTGATAACTTTCTAAGCAAAACATGCCGCCACGGTCACTCTTGGCTAGCTGGACAGTATCTATTCTATATCCCTAATAATTTTGTAAATAAAACATGACGCCACTGTCACTCTTGGCTAGCAGGACAGTAGCTATGCTAAATTCCTAATAACTTTGTAAAGAAAACATGACGTCACTATCACTCTTGGCTGGCAGGACAGTATAACCGCTGAATATTGTACATATGTTCATGTTTCAGTATGTACCATTATAGTATTTTTTCAAAATGGTTGAATTTTAATACTTCATGTTTTGTTTTAGATAAAGCTTCTCTATGGTGAACATGCATGTCAACTGAAGTGAACAAAATGCAAAGTGAGAAGATCAAGCTAGCATACCAACTTAGAAGAAAGGGTTCCATCTGCGTTGAACTTCAGTGAACAAGATAAATATAATGTTATCTACAGGGAAATAGTGTATAGATTGAGGCATGTCATGAAAATGGAACAATAATGTTAAGTAACGTAAAGATGAACAAGTATGGCAACTGAGATACTTAGATGAACAAACCTACCGAGTAAGAAAAAAATAAGTAAATAAGTATGCCACGTAGGGCACGAGCTATAGCAAGGGACAGGCGTCTCTTTTATGAAAATATTTTGAGAAATGCACCACTTGACTTTAATAACAAAGAAATTCAAGATATACAGACAGCAGTTAGACAAATGTTGGAGAGAGTTACAGTACAAATGAACACAGAACCAGAATCGCCGTTTAAAATATCTTACATACAGCCTTGTGGTAGTATGGAGGAGAAATCGTCAATTCTAAAGTCAAGGTCATATGATTACAATGGAGTACGTCTAACAAAATATATTGAATTCGATTATCTGGCAATTATTGATCAACCAGATGATGTGAGATTGGAAGGCAGCTGTCCTGGATGTCACTTTGGGCAAAAGTCTATACTAAAACAGGATGATGAATTTCCTCTAGGAGATGATGCTGAAGTTGTATTCCACATGCAATTAGGCATATCTACAGCATCCTTATGTAGTTGTTTTTCTCTTGATGAGGATGCAATTTCTTTTGAACCAGCTAACCCTAACATTAACGGATGTCCTAGCTGCACAGTTACTATGGATACTGGCTGCTTAACGGTTATGCCAAAGGTTCTCAACTGCCACCTAAGTGGCTGTTCTTTGATATTACTATGGACTAGTTATGTATCAAGCCTGTCCGACTTTGATTGCTTTGATACACTACAGACAACCAAACAGATAAAATATCTTCCCATACACATTGACTTCATACCTGCGTGTAAAATAAGTGGACAACAGATAAATGGATCTAACCCACTCTTTCTTGTTCCAAAGAGGTGTTCTTACTGTACTAAGAAATGCAGATTGTCCGACTGCCTTGGCGAAATTGATTATTTTCTCAACAATGTGTCAGAAAAGCATAAGAAAGCCTACTTAATCATAAAATTCATTTCCCAATTCTTTGTTCTCCTACCCAAATACCATTTAAAAATAATTCTATTTCACCATTGTAAAACATGTACAGATCCATCAGAGGATTGTGCTACATGCGTTTTGAGCATACTACGTGAACTAGTACAATCTTATGAAAATGGTGTAATAATGTCATTTCGTGGGAACGTGAACCTTCTTAAAGGAGTTCGCATAAAAGACTGGCACAATGTGAGAAGTACATTAAACAGAATAATCAAGCGATTATCTAATTTCAAAACATGGACACAAATACGTTTTTTTGAGTAATTGTGATGGTGAATTTATACAAAGTTAAGATATCCATGCTATTATGCATGTGAGTATCTGTTGCAACATTTAACAAACAACTGTGAAATGTCAACCCTTTGTATACCAATGGATTCTTCTTTCTGGTTTGATACAATAATCTTGGCATAGTCCATAATACATATATCTAGTGGTGTCAGGTTATGCTTGAATCAAGCATGCTCATTAATAATTGGGCCTCGACGCGAGAAAACCTGTCTTCGGGTGGTTTGCCAAAAACAAGGTGCAGACCAGCCTGCGCATCCGCGCAGTCTGATCAGTGCCCTTGTTTTTCATATTTTGGAAAGAATTATATCCAAACTTGCTACATGCGAATTTTCAACATTCTAGCTAGTCTCTGTAGCTGAGCAGGCTGGTTTGAATCTGACTTTGTCGGTAGCACCGAAGACAGGTTTTCTCGCGATGAGGCTCAATTAATTTCACCTGAACTACTTGTAATTATCTTGATAAATCTGCTTCCTTTAGCAATTTGGATGGCATGCCAAACGAAATGCTACAATCACATACCGCTGATCAACCCATGGCACCGTGAGGAGGAGACATAGAACACAAACAATCTTGTAATTATCTTGATAAATCTTCTTCCTACAGCAATTTGGATGGCATGCCAAACGAAATGCTACAATCACATACCGCTGGTCAACCCATGGCACCGTGAGGAAGAGACACAGAACACAAACAACCTTGTAATTATCTTGATAAATCTGCTTTCTTTAGCAATTTGGATGGCATGCCAAACGAAATACTAGAATCACATACCGCTGATCAACCCATGGAACCGTGAGGAAGAGACATAGAACACAAACAATCTTGTAATTATCTTGATAAATCTTCTTCCTACAGCAATTTGGATGGCATACCAAACGAAATGCTACAATCACATACCGCTGATCATCCCATGGCACCGCGAGGAAGAGACACAGAACACAAACAACCTTGTAATTATCTTGATAAATCTGCTTCCTTTAGCAATTTGGATGGCATGCCAAACGAAATGCTACAATCACATACCGCTGATCAACCCATGGCACCGTGAGGAAGAGACATAGAACACAAACAACCTTGTTATTATCTTGATAAATCTGCTTCCTTTAGCAATTTGGATGGCATGCCAAACGAAATACTAGAATCACATACCGCTGGTCAACCCATGGCACCGTGAGGAAGAGACACAGAACACAAACAACCTTGTAATTATCTTGATAAATCTGCTTTCTTTAGCAATTTGGATGGCATGCCAAACGAAATACTAGAATCACATACCGCTGATCAACCCATGGCACCGTGAGGAGGAGACATAGAACACAAACAATCTTGTAATTATCTTGATAAATCTGCTTCCTTTAGCAATTTGGATGGCATGCCAAACGAAATGCTACAATCACATACCGCTGATCAACCCATGGCACCGTGAGGAAGAGACATAGAACACAAACAACCTTGTTATTATCTTGATAAATCTGCTTTCTTTAGCAATTTGGATGGCATGCCAAACGAAATGCTACAATCACATATCACAGATCAACCCTTGGCATCATGCGGAAGAGACATAGAACACAAACAACCTTGTGATTACTTTGATAAATATGCTTCCTTTAGCAATTTGGATGACATGCCAAACGAAATGCTACAATCACATACCACTGATCAACCCATGGCATCATGCGGAAGAGACATAGAACACAAACAATCTTGTAATTACTTTGATAAATATGCTTTCTTTAGCAATTTGGATGACATGCCAAACGAAATGCTACAATCACAAACCACTGATCAACCCATGCATGGCACCGTGAGGCAAAGATATAGAACACAAATAACTTTGTGATTATCTTGATAACTCTGCTTCCTTTAGCAATTTGGATGACATGCTTAACGAAATGCTACAATCACATACCACTGATCAACCCATGGCACCATGAGGAAGAGACACAGAACACAGACAACCATAGCAGAATTAAAGTAAAGCAACCAGCTCTATCTTCCTCAGCAAGATAATTGCTAAACTAGACTGGACACCAAGAAAAACTCTGCAAAACAAGGACCCAATACAAACTCCCCAAAACCCAATGGGAGCAACAACAGACAATAGATAAACAACAACAACAGAATCACCACCTTAGATAAGACACTATCCAATGCCACTGGAAGCTTAAATGTATTTTACTGGCCCAATCTTGCTCTTGATTTTACCGATTCTTCTGATGCTAAAACTCAAAAATTGGTTATATCGCAAACTTTGTAACATACAGTATATCTTTCAGGCCACAACAAATTTGCCAGTGTGATAGGTTAATAATGTTATCCATTATTTTATTTCTTTTGCAATGCTTTGCATGCTTGTATATATGTATATATAACTGTTCGTTTGTTTCCATGTTTTATAATATCAGTTATACACTGAACAAAATTTCTAATTGGTCACTTTTTAAGCTCATTATTTCTGACCAAGCGCTGAAATTATTGAACTGAATTTTTGCCTAAATATGTGCTATTTAATGGGCAAAAATTAAACGTCCTTCAGAAAAGTTGTCTTTCAATCCACAGTTTTGTTTATTAAAAATGCAAAAAAAATGCTTTTTAGATAAAAAAATGGTTTTGAGTGAAATTTTATATAACATTTAAGTGCAGTTGGTAATAAACCGGGCTTGCCGACTTCAAAAACACCAAACACTTGAAATTTTGACTAAAGTGGAAATTTTACGCATTTTTTTAAAAATATTACATTTTTAGTGATTTTTGAACTTTATCAGTAACTCGTGCTAAAATTGTTGTATGTATTTTATTTTATCTGAACAAGATAGGCCAAACATGATTCGTCCATTTTGTGAAGACAGACATTTCACTGCTGCTGTGCACTTCCGTTTTGGATGCAAAACTTTAAAAAATTATGTTGACGACACTTTGCATTTCCCCCCAATTTCCAAACTAGAACAGTGACGTCTAGTGGTAATGAAAAATCTCTGAAAATTTCACTGCCGTGTCGAAGATAATATGACGTACAGAACAGTGCGAACTTCCTAAATAAACTGCATGCATAAAACTGAATTTCTATCATTTAGCTGCTGGTAGTGTTTGTCTTCATGCTATTACGTAACAGAAACGAGAAGTCCGAATGAAGCAAATCATTTGAAGCGTGTTCGTCTTAAATCTCAGCAGTCAGAAACATCTTCAAACAAACAAAAATACAAATGGATAGCGTCTTTGTGGAATATTTCATATTGTATAAAAATGTGACTTTTATAAATTGAGGGTACCTTTACTCTAGCATCGTCTGTGCAAGAAGTATCGGTACTTTTTAAATGAAATGACATGCAGAGTCTCGGTAAAGCCTTGGTTGATTTATAGAAGCACGAATTTCGTTTAACCGAATCTTACTTTCAAAACTAGCGTAAAAAATGTAAGGTGACCAATTAGAAATTTTGCTGAGTGTATGTTCAGTGGGCCATATGGTAGACTGGCCGTCGAGCTAGATATGTCACCCTCTTGAAATATTGTATAGATAAATAAGTCAAAAAATAAATAACAAAGACATCTTTGTAAGCTTTTATTAACAGAGAATTATAAATCTATCTAGATCTAGTGAAACAAAACATGATTTGATAAAAAAATAACAAAATAATTTTATATACATGACTTTAGATAAGAGTGCGAAACAGAAAAATATTTTTTTTACATATGTTGTGGGTACTCAAAAGAACCGTCTCAAGGAGGCGGTTCTTTTGAATACCCAAAACCTATGCTAAAACTTATGGGTAAGAAAATATTGACAGTTGCACGCTGACATTGTTTGTTTATCTAAACCTGTGTAG
The DNA here is from genome assembly GCA_964019695.1 of Loripinus fragilis. Lineage (NCBI taxonomy): Eukaryota > Metazoa > Mollusca > Bivalvia > Lucinida > Lucinidae > Loripinus > Loripinus fragilis. Next base: position 46,361,759 of record OZ026531.1, read on the forward strand.
ACTAAGGACCTGTTGAGAAAATAGCATGCACCTGTCGTCACTGTAATGTAAGATTCTAAACCCTTTCTATTTGTTGGTACCCAACTATGAATTCTTAGCTACAAAATAGCAAGAGTTATTACCGGGTGTCTAGCAAAGGGCACAAGTTAGGATGTGCCCCCATCGAAGACTCAGATCAGCCTGCGCATTTGCACAGTCTGATCAGAGTCTTCAATAGGTGTCCTACGGGTAGCCAAGGGTCCAACGTTTCAAGTTCAGGCGTAAAACTAAAGCCTCGTTTATATGCACAATATGCACCCGGTGCAAATATACACCCGGGGTGTAAATTTGCACCTTGGGTTATTTTGGTCATATAAACGGCGTTTTATGAAAATGCACGCGGGTGCAAATTTTTAGCACCCGAGTGCGAATTTGCTCCACCTTTGAAGGTGGTGCAAATTCGGTGGAGCAAATTAATTAGCACCCAGGTGCACATTTGCCCCTAGGTGCAAATTGCACACATGAACGCAACTTGTTATCACATATGTACAAGTTGAACTTAGATTTTGATAAATTACCCATCTTTTCTATATGAACATGTACATGTGTATGAAAATAAACTATATAAATAGTTCCTTTATCAAACTTAAGGTCATGGCTTCTCTTTGTAGTCACTACTTCATCGGCTATGCCGGGTTGCCACGCAGAACAACTGGAAATTCTGGTCTATGGGCTTCGATTTGAACGATTCTATTTCCGAACAATATAACTTCCTAACCTCAGCAATGGAAATCAGAGTTTGCCAGAACCCTGGCGTCATGCACGATTCCATGCTGTCCGATGTACACATCGGTGAAAATGCCCCCCCCCCCTGCCCCCTGCATAATAACGGAGTGGCCACCCTTTACGATTCATGTTATCAACGTGATGTTCAGACCGAGCAATAATTAAATATCTTACCCTCCCCCCACCCCAATTTGGGAATCCAAACCTCTTGTAGCCATTGATAACCTAGGTTGAGCCATTTCCCTTCGGAAACTTAACAGAGATTTAGAAGGGTTCGTCAACAATTGAAGACCAAACCCGTTTCACACATTCAAAAGACGTTTATTTTGCTATTACGCACACGCGCATTCCGTTGCAGCTATTCGCGCAGTTTGTCGCAGAGCCCGTGACATTCGGAAGCCATGGATCATCAGTACATGTATAAGTCTCAAGCACTACGTCCGTCAACCTCTCTTGGCCAGATAGTCATATATTTACTTAGTACTGCTGCAACAGCTTCTATAAGTGTCATTTATGCACCAGTCATTTGTATCCACTGCTCCCCCACCTACGGGGATAGGCGGGGATAATGATTTTCACTTTCCAGAGCCCTGGTATAAGCCCCACCCTGTGGGAACAAGCTGATTGTAACAACCCTGCTCTTTGTCCCACCCTACTCAAGAGAAAATCCCAGCAGGGTAAGTGTCACAATGTTATAACCCCACACTTCCCTGGCACTGCGGGGACAATCAAAAAGTAATTGTCCAGCACCTTACCCCGGCTATTCCACGGCTATCCCCGTAGGTAGGGGCCGTGGATACAAATGACTGGTGTATTATCCTCTTTAAATATTGTATAAATAAATAAAGCAAATAAAACCAAATGGAGTTGCATTTTTCTCACACGACGGTATCTTGAACTGACTAATAATCGAACATTCTTAACACATCAAATTTCTCCTTAAAGTAAAACTGAAACATTTGTGATATCTTTAAAGAGCCAATCCAATATTACTGACATATGAACGCTACATAAGGGGTAGCAAATTTACTCTTGGGTGCAATTTTGCACCCGGGAGTAAATTTGCACCAGGGTGCAAATTGTGCATATAAACGAGGCTTAAGACTCTGACCAGACTGTGCGGATTTAAATATGCATCTTTAAATTGAATCCAAATGTAACTTGACATGGCTTTGTAGAATGTAGGCACTTTTCTATACGTGTTTAGAATATAAACATCACATTAAGAATGCAAACATATAAAATGAGAAAAACAATGCATTTATAACCCTACACACAACTGTTAATCGGGGAGCCCAGTGGCTCAGTGGTAGAGTGCTTGACTCGAGACCGATGAGCTGCGGGTTCGAGCCTCACCGGCGTCACTGCGTTGTGGTCCTTGAGCAAGACACATTTATCCTAGCTTAGTACTGGTTTACCCAAGTAAGACCCGTCTCTGTGTAACTAAAAGATTGTTGATGGGACGTAAAGAATTATATCAAACAAACAAAAACAACTGTCAATCCTTTGTTGACCAATGACATTTTCCATAAGTTATATTTATACCATGAGTTGTCCGCCTGTGCGTAGAGAAAATCCACGAGCTTTGGCGAGTGGATTATCTTACGTTCAGGTGGACAAACATGGTATAACTATTTTATACCACCAACATCAGTGTAGGCGTGGTTCATCACGAGATAGTTTGTCCTAAAGTTAATAAGGGTGGTGTAAAGTTTGATACAGTTAAGATATATTATATAATAATGGGTCACACATTATAATTTCCAAAATATATCTGATTTCTTTCTCTGAGGATTGATATTATCTTAACGAGCAGTGCAGAATCTGATGAAATTCTGTATTCAGTGGTATTCCATCTGGGTTTTCACTGTTTGCAAAAGTACCTATTATGGGGTTTCACGTCTAAAAGAGGGTTCAAGTGTGGTAATCAACTAGCCTAGCCTTGTCGCAACAAGAAACCATATATTCATGCAAACAGCGATTATCAAGATTAAACGACGCACAGCGCACTCTCGTCAGTATTCAAGCTGTTTGACATAAACAATTATATAATCTGTAGGGTTAACCCTTCACCGCATGAAGACGCTCTTTAACACTTTTTTTTTCAAACAGAGCAGACCGAGATCAGGCAGCTATAGTAAGCGCTGCCTGATCAAGGTCTACTCTGTTTGCTTATGGACATTTAATTAGATGTGATCCTACACTAGTGGACCTGGCAAGTTATTTCTTTGTTCTATGAACAAACGTGAAAGTTTATTTGGATAATTATTCATAGTGGGTGGAGCTTAGCTTCAATATTCACGAAGGAAAGGGTAAATAGGCATGTGTAGGTTCCTGTCCAAGCCTGAAGACATTTACCAAAATAGAATGCTTCCGTACAGCACTGAAGACAGAATGTCTCCGTATCACCTTAAAAAGAAAAGAAAACATTTTATCATTATTCATGGCCGAGACATGTTGTCTCAGATCAGCATGACGTGCATGTGTGTGTGTGTGTGCGTCTGTGCGTGCGCGCGTATGTGTGTGCATGTGTATATTTGCGTGTGTGTGTGCGCGTGTGTGTGTATGCGCGTGCATGTGTGTGGGTGTGTATGCGCGCGCGTGTGCGTGTATGTTCGAGATTAAATAAAAGCAGCAGTTTTAGATGGCGATAAAATATAAGTAACATTTTTATTGTAAAGCAATACATGTAGTTTTAATGAACTTAAATAGTAAGGCACCCAAGGAAATATATTCCTAAATGATCCTGTGCAATTGCATGAGCGTGCAGTTTGTAAATGGTAAGCAGTCGCAATGCTGTAAATTTAATATATGCCTCCAGATAAGAGTGTATAACAATACCGTAGCGAGACACACTCTTGTAAATCAATGGTATGTAATCGCAATCCTGTAAAGCAATAGTTTTAGATAAAAATAATACAGGCTTCAAATAAGTTTGAGTAATCAAAATATAATTTTCTTATTTCTCATTCAAAACATGTGTGTACTAAAAAGAGCCGTCTTTTTGAGCACCCGAAACAAATGTATAAACTGATGGAATGGAAAATATTAACAATTTGACACCCCCCCCCCCCCCACACACACACACCTTTGTTAATCTAGAGGTCTTGATAGAAGGCACAATGCAGTATAACACAATCTGATTTGAAGACAGATTAAAAAGCAAATTAAGACATACTGAGGGTAAAAGTGTCACCCTATTAAAATAAAAAAAAATCAGATAAAACTCTTATATACTGACGGGCAAAAAAACAGTACAATAAAATGTTGTCATGTATCGCATGTGGATCACAAACACGAGCTTCACAAGCTTACCGTGACCAGAATCTTGAGTCAAGCCTGGGGGTTATTTTAATTTGTCGATTTTGTTTACCAGGTATGTTGGCTAATATACATGTATATATTTTAACTGTTGTCACTTTTTTCCTCCCTAGTATATTATCACTAATTTTAGATATAGCGTTTCTTTTGCCCGTCAGTATAATTTGTCATCTGTAAGTGGCAAGCTGCAAAGGCAAGCCATAAACTTAAAAACTGTTACAAAGTATGTATGCCTTACTAATATATGAGTACTTTGTAAGAGTTGGTTCCCAGCAAACGGTGTAGCTTAGTAAGTGCGGCCATCGAAGACTCAGATTAGCCTGCATATCTGTGCAGTCTGATGAGAGGCTTTGATGGGCGCTCTATAGGTAGCCAAGAAAACTAAGACTCAGATCAGCCTGCATATCTGTGCAGGCTGATCACAGGCTTTAATGGGCGCTCTATAGGTAGCCAAGAAAACTAAGACTCAGATTAGCCTGCATATCTGTGCAGTCTCATCAGAGGCTTTGATGGGCGCTCTATAGGTAGCCAAGAAAACTAAGACTCTGATCAGCCTGCATATCTGTTCAGTCTCATCAGAGTCTTTGATGGGCGCTCTATAGGTAGCCAAGAAAACTAAGACTCAGATCAGCCTGTATATCTGTGCAGTCTCATCAGAGTCTTTGATGGGCGCTCTATAGGTAGCCAAGAAAACTAAGACTCAGATCAGCCTGTATATCTGTGCAGTCTCATCAGAGGCTTTGATGGGCGCTCTATAGGTAGCCAAGGGTCCATCCTTTCTTCAGGCAGAAAACTAAGATTCTGATCAGACTGCGTGGGTGCACAAACTGATTGTAACTTACGCTGTTTACCAGCTCAATTATTAAAGCATCGCCGATGTTTTCGTTCGCCTATAGTAATAGGCCCACTTCGAATCGAACTAAAGTCCCTACTATAGTTCTTACGTAATAGATACGCGCGCACGTTTACACCCGAACGGCTACAGTTGCAACTTTATAATTTAGTCGGTTGGCAAGTAAACAAAGTGAATAGCCCTGTATGCCCCACTTCAATTCTTCATCGTAGACAACAAGGATGTGTAAAAATTGCACAGCCTACTCTAATTAAAAATTAAGAAATTGGGAGAAAGCAAATGATGCACAGCTATGATTTATTTTGTAAAAACAAATCAATTTGAGACTACTGGCAGGTCTGGAAACCATCATGATAGATAGATCTAGAGAAAGGAACCAGACAATCTACTAGAGTAACGGTCTCTAGTAGGACTATAGCAGCTACTATACACTGTAGGTGCTCGAATCAAACATTAGTTACTATAGTACGAACTATAGTTCGATTCGAAGTGCGCCATAGACGTGGATCATGCGCCGATCCAGAGGGGTAAAAGGGGGTCCGGACATCCCCGCCTTGGTAAATCACAAAGCTATATGGTTCCCTAGAAATACTGGTCCGGAACCCCTGGAAATCACAAAGCTAACAAGCCCGCACTCAATGTTGGGCCATTTTCGGCCTGTCGTTTAAATGGCGTTTCGATGGCGGGCCGATGGTGGCCCAACACTGAATGCTGACTTGTAAGCTTTGTGGTTTTACAGAGGATCCGGATCAATATTGCTAAGAAACCCTATATTTTTGTGATTTTTCAGTGGGACGGTCCGGACCCACTCCCCCCTCTGGATCCGCGCATGCACAAAGCCCATAGTGCAGTTTAAGTATCACAGTGTCCTTAAAATACAATTGAGGTGGAGGTTACCAAAATAACAGTCCTTGATCATGTTTAAATGCTGTACTCCTGTCAATTTGATCAAACTCCCCAACCGGTTCACGAGTTACCATGGAACAGGTACTCGAAAACAAGAAATGCCAACACGATCCGCACCAAAACAATACGCCCCATTCCACTATAGGATAGGGCGGTGATCAGAATTTTGCAACGTCTTTTGTTTGTTTGATTTGATTCTTTACGTCCCATCAACAATCTTTCAGTTATAAGGGGGCATGTCTTCCTGGGTTGAATCGGAATGTTTCGGGCAATATGTACTTGTGGTTTTCTTGAGACATTACAGGAAATATGACAGTAATGATGGTTTTCTTGTGACATTGTGGCCAGTATATAATCATGGTTTTCTTGTGGCATTACGGCCAGTATGTACTCACGGTGTTCTTATAGCAATGCGGCCAGTACGTACTCAAGGTTTTCTTTGTGACATTACGGCCAATATGCAATCATGGTTTTCTTGTGGCATTGCGGCCAGTATGTAATCATGGTTCTTTTATGGCATTGCGGCCAGTATGTACTCAAGGTTTTCTTGTGACATTACGGCCAATATGTAATCATGGTTTTCTTGTAGCATTGCTGCCAGTATGTAATCATGGGTTTCTTGTGGCATTGCGGCCAGTATATTATCATGGGTTTCTTGTGTCATTGCGGCCAGTAAGTAATCTTGGGTTTCTTGTGACATTATGGCCAATATGTAATCATGGTTTTCTTGTGCCATTGTGGCCAGTATATAATCATGGCTTTCTTGTGGCATTGCGGCCAGTATGTACTCATGGTTTTCTTGTGACATTACGGCCAGTATGTAATGATGGTTTACATGTAACATTGCGGCCAGTATGTACTGGTGGTTTTCTTGTGACATTACGGCCAGTATGTACTGGTGGTTTTCTTGTGACATAACGGCCAATATGTAGTCATGGTTTTCTTGTGGGATTGCGGTCAGTATGTAATTATGGTTTATTTGTGGGATTGTGGCCAGTATGTACTCATGGTTTTCTTGTGGCATTGCGGCCAGTATGTAATCATGGTTTTCTTGTGGCATTGCGGCCAGTAAGTAATCATGGTTTTCTTGTGGCATTGCGGCCAGTATGTAATCATGGGTTTCTTGTGGCATTGCGGCCAGTATGCAAGCTTGGTTTTCTCGTGGCATTGCCGTGAGTATATAATCATGGTTTTCTTGTGGCATTGTGACCAATATGTACTCGTGGTTTTCTTCTGACATTGCGGGCAGTATGTATTCATTGTTTTATTTCTTGTGGCATTGCGGCCAATATGTACTCATGGTTTTCTTCTGACATTGCGGCCAGTATGTATTCATTGTTTTATTTCTTGTGGCATTGCGGCCAATATGTACTCATGGTTTTCTTGTGGCATTGCCAATATATAATCATGGGTTTCTTGTGACATTGTGGTCGGTATGTAATCATGGTTTTCTTGTGGCATTGCAGCCAGTATGTAATCATGGTTTTCTTGTGGCGTTGTGACCAATATGTACTCGTGTGTTTTTTTCTGACATTGCGGCCAGTATGTAGTCATTGTTTTTTCTTGTGGCATTGCGGCCAGTATATAATCATTGGCTTCTTGTGACATTGCGGACAGTAAGTTATCATATTTTTCTTGCGACATTATGGCCAATAGGTAATCATTGTTTTTTTCTTGTGGCTTTGTGGTCAATATGTACTCACGGTTTTCTTGAGGCATTGCAAATATATAATCATGGGTTTCTTGTGGCATTGCGGCCGGTATATAATCATGGGTTTCTTGTGAGATTGCATTCAGTAAGTAATCATGGTTTTCTTGCGACATTATGGCCAATATGTAATCATGGTTTTCTTGTGCCATTGTGGCAAGTATATAATAATGGCTTTCTTGTGGCATTGCGGCCAGTATGTACTCATGGTTTTCTTGTGACATTACGGCCAGTATGTAATGATGGTTTACATGTAACATTGCGGCCAGTATGTACTGGTGGTTTTCTTGTGACATTACGGCCAGTATGTACTGGTGGTTTTCTTGTGACATAACGGCCAATATGAAGTCATGGTTTTCTTGTGGGATTGCGGTCAGTATGTAATTATGGTTTATTTGTGGGATTGTGGCCAGTTTGTACTCATGGTTTTCTTGTGGCATTGCGGCCAGTATGTAATCACGGTTTTCTTGTGGCATTGCGGCCAGTAAGTAATCATGGTTTTCTTGTGGCATTGCTGCCAGTATGTAATCATGGGTTTCTTGTGGCATTGCGGCCAGTATGCAAGCTTGGTTTTCTCGTGGCATTGCGGTGAGTATATAATCATGGTTTTCTTGTGGCATTGTGACCAATATGTACTCGTGGTTTTCTTCTGACATTGCGGCCAGTATGTATTCATTGTTTTATTTCTTGTGGCATTGCGGCCAATATGTACTCATGGTTTTCTTGTGGCATTGCCAATATATAATCATGGGTTTCTTGTGACATTGTGGTCGGTATGTAATCATGGTTTTCTTGTGGCATTGTGAGAAGTTGTAATCATGGTTTTCTTGTGGCATTGCAGCCAGTATGTAATCATGGTTTTCTTGTGGCGTTGTGACCAATATGTACTCGTGTGTTTTTTCTGACATTGCGGCCAGTATGTAGTCATTGTTTTTTCTTGTGGCATTGCGGCCAGTATATAATCATTGGCATCTTGTGACATTGCGGACAGTAAGTTATCATATTTTTCTTGCGACATTATGGCCAATAGGTAATCATTGTTTTTTTCTTGTGGCTTTGTGGCCAATATGTACTCACGGTTTTCTTGAGGCATTGCAAATATATAATCATGGGTTTCTTGTGGCATTGCGGCCGGTATATAATCATGGGTTTCTTGTGAGATTGCATTCAGTAAGTAATCATGGTTTTCTTGCGACATTATGGCCAATATGTAATCATGGTTTTCTTGCGCCATTGTGGCAAGTATATAATAATGGCTTTCTTGTGGCATTGCGACCAGTATGTACTCATGGTTTTCTTGTGACTTTGCGGCCAGTATGTATTGTGGTTTTCTTGAGACATTACGGCCTGTATGTAATGATGGTTTTCTTGTGACATTGTGGCAAATATAAAATCATTGTTTTCTTGTGACATTACTGCCAGTGTGTACTCGTGGTTTTCTTGTGACTTTTCGGCCAATATTTACTCCTGGTTTTCTTGTGACATTACGGCCTATATGTACTCATTTTTTGTGACATTGTGGCCAGTATGTAATCACGGTTTTATTGTGGCATTGCGGGCAGTATGTTATCATGGTTTTCTTGTGGCATTGCGGCCAGTATGTAATCATGGTTTACTTGTGGCATTTTGACCAATATGTACTCATGGTTTTCTTCTGACATTGTGGCCAGTATTTAGTCATGGTTTTTTTGTGGGATTGCGGTCAGTATGTAATCATGGTTAATTTGTGGGATTGTGGCCAGTATGTAATCATGGTGTTCTCCTGGCATTGCGGGCAGTATGTTATCATGGTTTTCTTGTGGCATTGCGGCCAGTATGTAATCATAGTTTTCTTGTGGCATTGTGACCAATATGTACTCGAGCTTTTCTTCTGACATTGCGGCCATTATGTAATCACTTTTTTTCTTGTGGTAATGCGGCCAATATGTACCCATTATTTTCTTGTGCATTGCCAATATGTAATCATGATTTCTTGTGGCATTGCGGCCCGTATGTAATCATGGTTTTCTCGGTGCATTGCGGGCAGTATGTAATCACGGTTTTCTTGTGGCATTTTGGCCAGTATATGCTCATGTTTTTTTGTATCATTGCGGCCAGTATGCACTCATGGTTTTTTTTGTGACGTTTCAGCCAGTATGTAATCATGGTTTTCTTGTGACATTGCGGCCAGTATGCAAGCTTGGTTTTCTCGTGGCATTGCAGCCAGTATGTAATCATTGTTTTCTTGTAGCATTGCGGCCAGTGTGTTACCATGGTTTTCTTGTGACATTGCGGCCAATATGTACTCATGTTTTTTTTTGTGACGTTTTGGCCATTATGTGATCATTTAACCTGCTCTGCTTCAGGCACGTAGAGCCACAAAATGCTCCTCACAGAATATGCTCCTCGAGGGAGCATATTTTGTAGGGAGCATAATGTGGCTCTACAGGCACTTTGTATGCTGTCTTGAAATGTTTCAAAAAAGAACAAGTATCCTATCTACCCAAGTCTCTAACAAAAGTGACGCTGGTCAGACTGTCTGGATGCTGGGGCCCTTCTGTCCCGTTTGCAGTTTTCAAACGCTAATGTAGCAAATATTGTCAATCCCAGTAATTAGTACTTATCAAATATTATATTTCCGTCAGCGCATTGATTAAATTTAATTAAGAAAATGTTCCAGTGCACGAGAAAATGCCACTTACCGTTTATGCGCAAAGTCGTTGAACAGCCATGCAGTGGGATTATATCTATGCATATATATTTTTTTGTTCTCAGCTTTCATCCGCTTTCATACTATAAGTATGCCAGTAGGGAAGCCTCTGAAGAGACTGTGCGGTTTCGCAGACTCGTCTGAGCATTCGCTGCTCTCAAATGCGATTTGTACCAAAGCCCTGTGTACTGGTTAAATGTACTTCACGCATTCAAAACGTAGGTTATGATTATAGTTGTACTTTTATATGAACATTTTTACTGGGGTTTACTGGGATAACGGCCTTTCAATATCATTTCACGCTTGATTTCTAGCCAAACAAATCAAGAGATCGAGGCAATGTTTCCCAAATTTGCATTGACTTAAGCGGATAGTTCGAGCAGTCGTCGTATTCGATGCATTTTATATTCTAGATAGGACTGCTGTGTAGATGTACTGATTAACCCTTTGTGCACTAATGGATTATTCCTTCTTGTTTGATACATGTACAATGAACTTGGGATTGTCCATTGTATACTTAAGGAATACGGAAGCTAAATTATGTTAAACGTATTCAATATTCTGTTGTTAAACAAAAATTTAATATTATTTTCAGAACTTTGATTTAAAGGGGACGGCAACCCTGATTATTACTATGTATTATATGAAAGATCATAATAAACCATGAGTATTGATACTAGTTTCATCTAAATCGGTTGAAAAACATAGAAGTTGTGGGCGTTTCAATATTTGCAAATGGACTGTAATGGATGCGGCCATATTGTAGGCTTAGTGACGTCACACAGCCTTATTAAATATGTTATTATCTTTATGACGGCTAAATGTTGGCCCTATTCTATTCTTTAAATGACGATAACTTCCCCAAATTTCAATCGATTTTGATGATACTTGTATCAAAATTCATGGTTCATAGAGCTCTTTCTGATAAAACATGCTTATCATTAGGGTTGCTGTCCTCTTTAATTTGAAAGGGTGTAAATCGAAAGTCACAAAAATAGAATTTAGGCTCAAGTCTGCGTTTAAGTGAGACAATTTTAATTTCATCTGTCATGCCGAATAATAAAACAACGTCATTTGGAATAAGAAATGCATGCAATTCTCGACGACACTGGCATATACTTTCATCGGTGGGTCAGTGACTTTGCTCAGTTCAACCACTGTAAGTACCATCATCAGGGCTCAGACTCTGCTGTAGTCTAGCAGAATTAATGTTTTACCATGACCATCCTACTACTCTGATCGAAACCCAATTGAGCACGCATGTGATGTGAGTGTCAAGAATTATCTAATTACTAGTGTAAGCGATTGGCTACAACAATAACAGATACATTTTTTTAACATAGGAAGTGTAAGTTTACACCGAAACTCAGTGTAAAGTTGACACCGAATTGGGTAGCCATTGAGCTGCCACCTCTTTTAGTGTTAACTTACACGTAGTTTTTACAATGCACTTCTTAGGAAGGTCGTCACTGTGCCATTTCATGAGACAAGGCCCCGAGGTTTATTTTTTTTCATGCTCAACTCAGCTGAGCACGAAATTTATCCTGCTCATAAATGTTAAAATGCCAACAACCGTTGACATTTTAACATTTATTAGCATGATAAATACAACATCTGAGAGACTTTTAGCAAGAAACTCATTTTTGTCGGTACTTAAGTTTCTATGAGCAGTTTAAATCCCGTGCTCTGTTGAGTTGAGCATGAAAAAAAGTTTTATAACATCGGGGCCTGGTTATGCCCAAATTCATTTTGATTAAAACGCTATCTAGCTATCGGCAGACATAGTAAGCCTAGATCGGGTTTTAATCAGATTGGCCCTAACTAGTCTATAATCAGCTATGAATTGTGAAAATTTGAATTGGGCATAGAGACCTGTTGTATGATCTATCAAAATATAATAAATAAATGACGCTAATCAGACTGCTTTTATGCACAGACTGGTCTGCATCTATCTTTTTCTGCTAGCTCGCTTAAATTTTGTCAGACTGAGCACACCGGGTAGGTGGTTATCGAAAACGTTAATACTATCGAGGAACGTTGATCGAAAATATTTAGAAACAGAGCTTCCGATAGATTGCCATTTGTCGCCCGACTTGATCCGCGGTCGTCGATTGTTACGAGGGTTTGGATGGGGAGGGGGTCTGGTATTCACTATTCATTAAAAATTTAGCCCATTATTGATCTCATTAAACTTTTGGGATATTCATTAAAATAAGACCAATTAATCATTAACAGTAAAAAAGGTGGCAAAGAAATCTGATTATTCACTTTTCATTAATTTTTTTCAATTCATTAAAAGATAGGATTATTCATTATTTTTTAGGCCCTCAATATTCACTATTCATTATTTTTTTTGCTCATTATTCACTATTCATTATAAAAAAGGGCCATTATTCACTAATCATTATACCTCATCCAGACCCTCTGTTATGATGATAATAATAATAATAATAATAATAACTTTACAAACTCTCCAAATAAATCCGTGATCTTTATAAGTAATAGAAAAAAAGCTAATTAGAATGAATCTGATTAATGACATTTACGTCATTCTAATTTACACATGCGGTCAATTATACAGTAACAGGTAGCATCAGGTTCAAAATAATTTAGTCATAAATGATTATACATGAACCATATCGTTGTCGATATGTTTGTGTTTAATGTCCCACCAACAGCTAAGGTCATACGGAGACAGAGCATCGTGATTGACCTTGTTATTGTTGTATGCAAACAGCAAAGGCACAGACCAGCCTGCGCAACCGTGCAGTCTGACCAGCCCCTTTGTTATTCGCTTTCTGGAAAGCACATACCTAAATTAGTTAAAGTCTCAATCGCAAAGGTTCTAGCTAGTCTCTGTAGGTGAGCAGGCTGGTATGAGTCTAACGTGGTCGCAGTCCCCGAATACGTCGAGGCGTCGTGTACCTGTCTTAAGTTCACGTTCAGGGACCATCTATAGGTTCAAGTTGAGCTTAAAATGAGTATAGTATGCTCATTGGTCGTCCTTTCTCCGGTGTCCACTTTACTAACTCCTAAACCACTTGGTTGAATTCTATCAAGCTTCACGGGAGAGATCATGTGCGCATCCAGAAAGTTTTTTTCAGAGGGGGTCCACCTCTGACAACGTTTTTTTTTATATTGTTTTTAGATGATGAGGGGAGAAGGGCAAGAGGATAAAATTGTCACTTAAAGCGGGCCATCAATGGCCCACCAGCGAAACGCCCTTTAAATGGCGTATCGCTGGCAGGCGGATGATGGCCCATCATAGAATGCTGGCTTGGATTTTCAAGGGATCCGGGGTAGAATTGCTAAGAAACCCTATATTTTTTTACTTCTCGGGGGAAGGGGGGTCCGGACCCCCTGCTCCCCCCTTGGTTCTACGCATGTAGATCCTTGGTGGTTCTCTCAAAGGTCATCAAATCATTATTCCATGCAGAATTAATGCTGCCACGGCAACCAAAAGAAAAAGAACTTTAAAATTTATCTTGTAAAAAACGGAAGGTCCGATTTGAAAATAATTTGGGTCAAACATTCCATGGAGAGAGCGAGTGGCTCAGTGGTAGAGTGCTTGACTCGAGACGGAGAGGCCGCGGATTTGAGCCTCACCGGCGTCACTTGAGCAAGACACATTTATCCTAGCTTAGTACTGGTTCAACCCAGGAAGACCCGTCCCTGTTTAACTGAAAGATTGTTGATGGGGCGTAAAGAATCAAATCAAACAAACAAACAAAACAAAAACAAACATTCCTTGGGTGACCCTTAAAAAGACTTCCTCAAATAAAAGGAAAACGTTGAAAACGTGGCTGTCAGGGGCAGAGTCAGTTTTTCCTAGGCTAAGTCTGCAACTTTGAACATTTTTCGGAAAAAAATTATTTTCTTTTCAAATCATTTGTAAAAGTAGAATAAAGTTATGTTTTCAAAATAAATTTGTTCACTATAGCTGAAACTGCACGGAAAAATGCATTATCATATAAAACAGGTGTGTGTTTTCTATTGTTGGTAATTATTTGCGTCCCTCCAATAATTATAGAACAACAGTTGTTCTCATGAATGAAATTCCTGCACACGCTAATACACAATACACACGTAAATCTCGTGCTTCTATGTTGTCGCTCCAGGCAAGACATTACACAGGTATTTACTTATCAACCTTATGAACTTATTCTTGGCTCGCGGCTTGACAACATCTTGTCGATCCTGATCTGGATGCAAACAGGTTTGACAAACAATTTTGACTGGTCAGCGACAGTATAGACGCTGATCAGACCGTGCGGATAGTCTTGCCCGCGGTGACTTTTGTCGTCTGCAAATAACCAAAGCAAACAGTTTGGACCCGGTCAGGACCGACAGGCTGTGGGTCTTGACCTGGATCCAAACAGTCTGACACTGGTGTGAATAACAATGAGTTGACTGTATGGACAGATACTTTTTTTCTTGTTTTTTCTTTCTTTATGAAAGCTAAAGTGTGTTTTGTTCGTAAGATAAGTTGGATTACATACCATATAGTTACATGTAGTACATTTAGTCGAGCATCAGGTAAATTGGTGGCTGGTGCATGGGGTGCGGTTGGATCATCGATCCCCCACATACCATGCACCGGACAATAATTGACCTATATACAAGGTATATATACTGAGGGAAATAAGTTTAGCAATTTACTTTGGAGAATCACAGTTCAGATGAAATAGGATTTTTAATTTCATAATATCAAAAATATTTGTTGACAAACGTTTACGAGTATGATCACAGTAACCGGTCGGCATTTCACATCATGTAAGGTCCGATTTTAAGTCCCTTTACTAAAACAGCTTATCTGGCAATAGCGCGAATAGTTATCTCTTAAAACTTCGATTTTCCGTCAAATGTTTAGATCTAAAAGGCAAATATTGAAAACCGATTTAAACCTGAACGTTCTGTTCACCATTTTCGTACAATTTTAAGATGAAAAACGAATTTTCTCAAATTACCTCCCTTTCAATTAAATAGCGTTTGATATTGAAGCTGTCAGCAGATGAAATCCACGCTATAAAAATCAAATTTGTTTCTTTAGACCTCTTGCAGGTAGCGATCAGATCATTTTCAAACAGCTTGCATGCATGCATACCCGCTAATAAAAAAGATCCAATGTTCAAAAGATCACCAATGGAAAAAAAACATTATAACTAATTGCTAAACTTTTTTCCCTCAGTATAGCTCTCTAAGAAACAAAATATTCAAATTTTGTAATTGCTATTATCTAAACAAAAAACAAACAAATCAAAAAAAATACTTCACTCTCGATCTATTTATTCATGTTATGTTTATGTTCACGGCCAAGCCCGTGTCACTATGTAAATGTTTATATGATGTAATGACGATGAGCTTGTATGCTTAAGTCTAAAATAAAATTTCTGTTCTGTTCTGTTCTGTTAGTTTTTAACATAAATGCTGTTGTTTTGATACTGATAAATTGTTAAGATTGACGAAATTGGTAATAAAGTAAACCGGAATTTCAGTTTTTTGCTGAGTTCTTGAAAAATAGAAACATTATTTCTAAAATTAAAAGATCAAAAGACTATGCACGGTGCCACGGGGTTGTCTGCAGTTTGTGATTGTGGTATTTCCTGATCATACTCATTTACTATTTTTAACAATTTGGCACAAATGTTCAAAGGACGACCTTCTACCAAGAGTGCTCTAATTAGTTTGATCCGTAGAAACAATTGGCCGCCAGGGAGGCGGGGTCAGTTTTCCTGTGTTTATACACGAGGGGGACAATCACGTGATACACATGTGGTGATCTCACACATTTTGTTTACCTTTAACGCTCGATTAAAGGTGTGTTTGACAAATATATTCTTGGTTTGTTGTGGCGTACAGAAATGACACCTAGTGCACTATATGTGAAGTGTGTTAGAATCCGTATTAACTTCACATTGATTACATGAATCGTAAATAGGGTGGTACTCCGCTATCA